>PVJH01011946.1:0-66563 GCA_004026705.1 Nesogale talazaci | reverse complement strand
GTCAAGGTTCTTGAGAGTGGGAGGCAAGAAGGGTGGGAAAAAAACGAGGAGCTGATACAAATGGTTCTAGTAGAAAGAAAACATTTTCAAAATCATGATGATAACAGATGTACAAATGTGCTTGATACAGTTGGTATATAGATTTTTAGAAGAGCTGTAATAATCCCAATAAAATGATTATTAAAAAAAATGAACTGAAGCCTTTGAGTAATGGTATTGCCTTATGTTTTTAGCTAAGACCCCCAATAAAACGTTAAATAAAAGTGGAAGTAAGGGAAATTCTTGTCTGGTCCCCCTTTTCAGTGGGATTGCTTTCAGTTTTTTCTCCATTGGCTGTTGATTTTTCATATACAACTTTTATTATATTGAAGATTTTTTTTTCATTCCTATATTCTTGATTGTCTAACACAGGAATGGGAGTTTGAAGTTGCCGAATGCTTTTTCTGCATCTAGCTATATTGTCATGTGATTCTCATCCCTTTTCCATGTCTATGTGGTGAATAATGCTGATGAACTTCCATTTGTTGAACCATCCCTGAATCCCTGGAATGGGTCCCATTTGTTCATGGGGAATAGTCATTTGATATACCTCTGTATTCCATTGTACAGTAGATTTTAAAGGATTTTTGCATCAATGTTTGTTAGCGATATCAGTCTCCAGTTCTCAATTCTTGACCACTTAAAGTATCAGAGTGACACTAACTTCACAGAGCAATCTCTGGAGTTTGCCATCTTTTTCCATGCTCTGGAACAGTTTGTGTTGGTTTGGTGTCAGCTTGTCCCTGAGTGCTTAGTAGAATTCTCTTGTGATGCTGTCTGGCTTGGGGATTTATAGTTGGTATTCTCTTGATAACCTTATCTATTTCTTATGTCACTATGGGTCTGTTGAGGTTTTTAACATCCATTTGGACTAATATGGACTATGACTATTTTTCCTGTATTTCCATTGGTCTGCAGGAAAAATATAATGGATCTAAGTAAAATTAAAAGGCTAATTACATCGTACTACAAGACCTTTACTCCAGTGAATTCAACAACTTGGAAGACAGAGACAAATGGAAAAACAGGAGACTGAAGGAGACAGCACTGGAGACACAGTTTGAGAATTGTACTCGATCTAACATCCGCACACCATGACGAAGCCTGAAGGGAGCTCAACAGAGAGCAGCAAGGGGAGCAAAGCAAGAAAATCCCTGAGAAATCCCCAAACAATACTTCAGATTCAGAGGCCAGGCCTTAGCACCTCATCAGTCTCAATTGGAAACAATATATAAGGGTCTGCACACAGACCTGGAATTATTTGGTTCTTCTTCTCCTCCTCCTTCTCCTTCGCCTCCTCCTCCTCCTCTTCCTCCTCCTCCTCTTCTTCATCCTCCTCCTCCTGCTTGTCTATCTTTATAAGACAGGCAATATAAAGAACCCCAAGGAGAAAACATTAGTACCACAGCTGTCAGGGGGACAGATTAGAGAGGAAGGTGGGGACAAGGAAAGGAAGAGCCAACAATCCTAGGTAGAAGGGAAGAGCAAGAGATCTAAAATCGATGGCAAGGAGGATGTGGAAGGCCAGGTAGAATTTGATTAAGTGTGGTGTAATTGAGAGAAATTACTGACAGCTCTATGAAGGTCAGGCATGATAGTGGGGCAGGATGAAAGTAAAAGGAAATATAGGAAAGAATGTGGAGGAAAACACATTTATAGAGGTATAAATATGGGTATGTATTTATGTCAAAATATAACAGTAAGAATCTAGATCTAAGTACATATATTTATAGATAAAGTATTAAGGTAGCAGGTCAACATTGGACATCTACTCAAGTCCTCCCTCAACACAAGAATATTTTGTTCTCATAACTTAGCATTTTGTGATGCTCACCTGTCTGGTACTTGAAGGAAAAATAGATGCAGAAGCAAATGTGGTGAAGAAAGACTATGGTGCCTGACTATTTGGAAATAAAGTGTCTGAGGTCTTAAAAACTTGAAATTAAACAAGTGGCCATCAAGAAAACAAGCAACCTAGCCCACATGGAAGAAGCCCACCAGCCTGTGTGATCTCAGTGGGATCAGGTACCAAGCATCAGAAGATCCAAAAGAAACAATCATATCACTGTGAATGAGTGGAATCAGAGAGGAGATCCAAAGCCCCTATGTAGACAACGGGACAACCATTCACAGATGGGTCACAAGGAAGGGATGAGCCTTCCATTAACTAAAGACACAGCATTCTTCTGGTTCTTTAATGCTTCCTCTCACCCACTGTCATGATCCCAGTTCTCCCTCACATATCTGACTAGACTAAAGCATATATGCTGGCACAGATAAGAGCTCATGATGAATAGAATGCAGGACAGATAAATCTCTTAGGAACAAAATGAGAGCAGTGATACCACGAAAATAGGGAGAATGAGAAGGGAGAAGGAGGAGAAACGGAGAACCAATTGCAATGGTCAACATAAAACAACACCTCCCTTCCCCGTGGAATGAAAAATAGAAATGTGGATGAAGAGAGAGAGAGAGCAGATAGCGGTAGACATGATAATAATTTATAATTTATCAAAGGTTCATGAAGGTAGGAGGCTAGGAGAGTGAGAGGAAAAGAGGAATTGATACCAAGGGTCCAACTAGAAAGTAGAAAGAAAATGTCTTGAAAATGATGGCAACAAATGTATAAATGTGCTTAATACAATTGATGTATGGTTTGGTACAAGATCTGTAAGATCCCGCTATATAATATAAAAAACAAAACAAGAAGACATTGTTTTTATTTTCATTGTTTTCTATGTTTGAAATTAACTTTTAAATCATCAAAGACTCCAAGTTCCCTTCAGTTTTACTTTTCCTTCTTTTTTAGCTACTCAAACGAATACTTGATCTGAGGAACAAGGAAACCGAAGAGTAAAAAGGTGTTGCTTTTAATGGCCAATTGTTTGAAGCTTTATGAGGTTAATAGGAGTTTATTGTTGAAAGAAGGTGCTTTTCTCACAGATACACATTTAAACAAGTTTTACTTGAAATGAACTGTCATGTATAAACTGGAAACCCAGTGGCAATAATTTGTGTTACTGACACTCATATTATGCATATTCCAGAGGGCTTACGCCCTTGGTTTACAAAAGCAAAAGACAGTTCCAGTGAAAGGTATAATATTGCAAGGGGCCACTGAGTCAGTTCCCATTCACAGTGACTTTATTACAACAGAATGAAACATGGCTTGGACTTATGTCATCTTCACAATTGTTCCTATGCTTGTGCCTGTTGTTGCAGTCATAGTAGCAATCCATCTCCTCAAGGGCTTTTCTCTTCTTTGCTGCTCTCGTTATTCCAAATAATAGAATAATACCAATTATATCATGTGCAAGCAAAATTTTTCTGAAGATTACCCAACAAAGGTTTCAGTACATCGATAGGAAGATGCCAGAGATTCAGACCAGATTCTTAAAAGAATGTGGACCAAATACATCATTGTTAATGTCAGAGGAATCTGAATTCAAAGCAAAGAACATCACAAAAATATTCACCTATGCTTTATAAACTATGCAAAAGCAATTGATTGAGTGTATCCTAACAAACTATGGCCAGTTGAAAAAACTGGGAATCCCAAAACACTTGATCGCATTTATGGGGAACTTGATCATGCAAAAGGAAACCGTTTTGAGACTGGAACAATGAGAAGTGCATGGTATAAAATCAGGAATGGTGTGCAGCGAGATTATATCCTATAACAATATTTATTTAGTTTATATGTGGGCAGTTCATTACAGGACTGGTGGCCCTGAAATGCTGACCTTTAAGTTAGCAGTTGAATGCATAAGCAACTATATTTCCAAGTGCTTACATCACCACTCAAAATTAGAATGTCAGAGTAAGTGCATAAAGATATAAATCTTCTCTTTCCTTTTCCAGCAAGGTATTGTCAGTGTCAATTTTCCCATAGATGGTGAGGAATATATGATTTCCCAAATAAGCCATAAGCAACAATTCATTGTTCTATGTTGATTTTCACCTAAATATTATTTTTTGTTAACAAAAAATATTTTTAGCAATGATCTTTTCAAAGTCATATAATTCTTGCCATCACTATTTTCTTGAATGATCATTCTCTAGTGTTTTAAAAAAGAAGGACAACACTCACCACTGGCAAACTTTAGATTAATTTCTATTTCAACTCTTTGGGTGGGCATTCTCTCTCTCTCTCTCTCTCTCTCTCTCTCTTACGTTTGCACTCTCTCTGGCTCTCTCACTCTCTTTTCTTTACACCCACTACTTCTATCCAATCTTGAACACTTCTGTACTCAGATAAAGCTGGGACAAGATCAGAAAGTTTCCAGAGTAGCAGCAGCATTGCTTGTTACTTTCAGCTAATTCATTCCATCTGGGATAAAATTATAGCAATGTGAATTTATACAGCATATGAGTTTCCTGTTTCATATGTTATGCCAAAGCAAAGTTCACTCTGCTGGCCCTCTGTGGAATTGCCTTATCTCCCCACCACAAATATAATCTCACAGAACATCTTTCATGTAAACCAAACTAAGCAGATATGGAACATGGTATTTCTTTTGGATTTGAAGTCTCATTTCATTTGTTTTAAAACAGGGTATCTGAGGAAGTTGTTGTTTTCCCAAATGCCTAGAGATAATGGATTTATGTTCTGTGAATCTCATGTGAACCATCTTTGAAGCAATGTTAATTCTAAACATCAGGGATTTTTATCATCATGTTTTCTATTTCTTAGCAATGATTTAAATAGTATCTATCTTAAGTAGTTTTATTTACCATTGGTAGAGTGAATTCATGGTTTCTGTTGTTCTGAAATTTACCTTTATAAAAAACATCAGAAAAATAAACATGAATAGATTATGCATTATTCCTTGAGATATAAAAATAACATCGGTTTGTACAATGTGTTGAATTGGACTAGAAGAAGGGAACAGAGAAAAAGCGCTTTAGAAGAGAGCAAAAATGATGTGGAATATGTGGTGTGGGGCAGAAAATGTTTTTCAAAGTCTGTGGAAATATCTTCAAGAAGCGGAGCATTAACAGTAGCTTCCCAAGGAGGATGGTAATTAAACCAGCCATTGACATTGGATGAGGCTACTAGAGATTTCGCAGGACCAATCTCTAAGCTGCATTTGCATGGTGTGCTGAAGAGTAAGAGGAGACCGTCTAGACCATGTGGTTTATGACTGGAAGGAGAACAAATTTTACATGGGGACGAGTTCTAAAAGGTTGGGGAGGGGTCAAAATCAAAATATGCAGGCATATTAATGTGCCCATTTCAGGATCCTTTCTTTCATTCTACTTGACTGTGTTCAAATGAAGAACATATTTTGTAAAGAAATAGGCAAGCATCATGTGTTTTAGATGTTCCATATGTTACTGCCTTTATCTGTATATCTCTTGATTTAAATTATTGAATTGAATGAATAGATTAAAATTTAAATGATAAAGTGTTCCCAGAATATATTATTTCATTTTAACAACTTAAGTTGCACAAGAATTACCCATGCCTGACAGCAATGGATGAACATCTCAGCCCCTTCCCATCCCTGACTGAGCAGAAGCCTCAGCCTTGCACCCTGAGCCAAGGCCAGGAGGTTGCCTGTCGCCATGACTCCGAGAGGGGTTCCCTTTGGTGATGCCTCGAACTCCACATCTATGAGTTCCCCTGATATTCTTCCCTAAAGAATGCAGCCTGAGTCCCCACTTCTTTCCCTTCAAGGAGCCACTGGGAGAATTGAAACTGCTAACATTGTGGATGTCATCATTTGTTTAACCATTCGGACACCAGGGTCTTAGGCTATTGATTATACACTCTTGGTATATTTAAATGTGCCATGGCATTTAAATAATTATACTGATCATTAAATTTAAAACATTCTATTTTAAAACAAACTATTTGAACATATTACATTAATATTTAGAGTTTGACTATGTGAGCTAAAATTACATGGCTCCTGTTTCTTTAAGTTTGCCTGAGATACATGTCACAGAGAAAAATTTTATTTTTAATTTTTAAAATAACACTTGCAAATTATTTTCTTGAGTTATTCGTGTACTTAAAAATAATTTAAATTAACACCTTTAAATATGTAGTTACATAAAATTTTAAATCATACTCAGTAAAAAGCATTAATTATAAATTATATCTTCAGTCAATAGAAAGAAGCCTATGAGTATCTATGATATTTGAATGAAAAAATATACATATTCTAAGCAGTCCCTTCCCCAAGTATTTTCATAAGCACACTGTGCTATTTTTTACAGCAAAATATAAAAACATTAGCATTGTATGCTTATGGAAATACCTTGGATGAAAGGCACAGTTGACAAAAACATTTACTAGGCATTTTATTTGTGTAACATATAGTATAGTCTGTCATTTACTTTAAAATTTATTTAATGTTTTTTATGTTTTGGATTGAAAGTGTGCATATATTTTATACCTTGATGTTACCCAAAGCAGATGCAAAAGGAAGTATTTTAGAGATATGGTTCATTGATTAGATGAAAGAACTGTAAGACAACGCATACTCTAACTTTGAAAAAAATACTATATACTGCAAGTAAAATAATTTAAAATTCCCTTGACTTCAAAAAGAACCAGCAAATCTCTCTTGGAGGAAGGGCATCTAGAATATTACATAGAGGCAAGGATGGCGAGACTTGGTCTCACGTACATGTCATCACGACATGTCACGAGGAGGGGCCTTCCCTGGAGAAGAACATCATGTCTGATAAGGTAGAGGGTACTGCAAAAGAGGAAGCCCCTCGAACCTGAGGACTTGACAGTCCCTGCAACAATGGGCTCAGACATAAGGATCATTGCGTTTTAGTCTGTTGTCTCCAGGGATGCTGAGTTAGGACTGACAAACTGACCCCTTATAGCAATGACTCACCACTAAGAAGGTATATGGAGAAGATCGATCAGAAATAATCACGTTTTCTTTTTCCGTGCAAAGCATAAGCAAAAGAGCCTAACACAGTTTTCCTTTGAAATTTTATACTCACAGGTACTGAATGCTGCTGTTATTTAAATGAATTAGTTTATTTGCTCATTTAATTATTTTAAATATTCTCGGAGGACTAAATTTAAAACTATCCTAAAATAACACATGGCATTTTGAATAGGATTCAATAGGGATTCTTCAAGACACACAGAGTTAACTACGCTATTCTCTCTAAGTGTACCTTCCTTTAATGCTTGCTTTAATGAGACTACTCTACTCTGCACATACGGCTTCCTGATGGCTTACATTTTCAAAATTTCAAGTCTGTACCAATATAGCAACAATATTAGGTGAAAATTTTGATACAATATTAATTTAAAATATTTTATTATCTTCATCTAACCTTATTCTGCCCTGGAACCCTAGTGATATACCTCAATGATTATAAAACAGCAATATTCAACACAGTTGGATACATTTGGCATTCAGTCTTCATGAAGGAAGTGTATTCTACAATTAAGTTAATTTGCTACAGCATGAAAGAAGGCTCATAGAATATTTATATTTACTGATATTTGCTTTAGGGATACAGTCAATATCACAGCCATTTGAATAATGAAAAATACAATTTTAAAAAGCCTTCTCATGTGGTAAATAAAAGTTCTTTTATTTTCTTAACTGATTTGACAGTGGGAGGGACTCTAAGAGAAGAATCACACAATATAGCAAACACTTCAGTAATTTTCTTCATATAGATAGAGATGAACAGTTATTTAAATATTCTTGGTATGTTAGTGAATTCTTCTATCTAAGCAAATCTCCATTTATTTACATCCACAATCTGTCTGTTTCTACATTTAGCAAGCCATTTGATTAGTGCTTACAATTTTCATTATTCTGTGAGGAATGCTGTTTTTCCCTTCATCACTGGTATTTATGATGCTATTTCTGGACAACAATTCTATAAGTTTGATATATCACATTAATTTGTTTAGTAGGAGCAGATCAATTAACTTTAGAAAACTCTATGTAGTGTTGATTCAATCACATAACAAGCATAATTTAATATAAGTGGTGCATAAGACATTGATTTTACTCAACTGCTCTGCAGAATTAGTGTCACTAAAGAAGGCAGCCAAGCTGAACTAACAATATTAAGCATTTGTGCAATTTATCTCCTGCTATAATGAACAGTAAATGATATAATGACCAGCAAGATTAATGATAAAACAAACATGCTAGCTATATTCATGCGATAGAAGACCAATTCACCATGCTACTTGGTAATCAATAACTTGAAGATTAATTTGACCAGTGAAATTTTAGAATTTTGCAAAAAATGGAAATAGATGTCTTTTCCGACACAAATTTATTGAGATAATCTTTTAAAATATAATACATATTCTATATGCTTGAATTCATCTATTTAAATGCAGGATATATTTTCCAGAATTTATAATTTAATATAATTTTATAATTGAATATTTAAATTCTTCATTGCCACAATTTTTTTGTTTTTGGATATTTGCAAAAATGATAAAAACATAGATCATTAAGAACATTTTCTTTCCTGACTCTGTTCTAAATAAAGAAGATATTTACCAATGGTAGCAATTGACACACAATGCACATTTTATCCCTTGTCTTTGTCAAATGCCATTTACCAGATGACAAAAATGGGAGGTATATATAAGAAAAACTTAATGCAATTTTTTTAATGAAACTTAAGCTTCTACTTTTTGTTAGATTACCTACTTTATTTTTCTTTCTTTCCAACATGGTCACAGAAGAAGACTCATGACTTTGGTATTTTTGGTAACTTTTACCCTCTCTTCTAATTATGTATTATATTTCAATAATATGTTAGACAATAAATGAGAAACTTTTAACTGTAAAGCTTTATATTTCCCTAGGAATAAAGAATGCAGGGCAGTTCAAAGCCTCACAGTAAACGGAAATATTCCCTTTGACTCTGTGTCCTCCATGGAGTGAAATGATTGAAAGTTAATACTTTGCAGTACATTACCAAATGTGTCTGCTCATGACTTGAACAGCAGCCAACTTACTTCCTCTCTAAAACAAAGCTATGAATATCATTCCCATGGTCAACTCCACTATGAAAACAGAATGTGAATCTTGGATCTTTTTGCCTACAATAAGATATATAAAACCTTTATATTAGCTAAGTTTATAGGATAAACTATTAGCAACTACAACAGATGAATATCATTTTGTTACTCAAAGAAATCTATACCAAGTAGTTTAACTGTCAGAGTACATCCAAAATATTTTACAAAAAGCTCTTACAACATGACTCTAAGAAGGATAGCAGTAGTACAAAACCCATTCACACACTTTTCACTCTAACATGTCATTTGCATGTCACAACCACTACTTGTACATTACTTATTTTTCTTACACTACAGTTGTCTTCTTGTACCCCCAAAGTCTGAGATATGTGTTTAAGTCACTCTTGACTTTTTCCTTTTGGTGACAATAATTTGTTGTCTAAGAGAGATTGTTTTGTGTATCTACTTATCTTTCAGTTTAAGTTCCATTCCTTAATGCTTTATTAGATCTTTAATTTCCATTTATTAGCAAGAATATTAGATTGGTTTAGTCATTTTGTTTTAGTCGATGAGAGCATATGGAGCTGGCTAATTCAGTGAATGGATAGTACTGCTTCAGGCGCCCACCACCGTGTGATTCCTGTGGTTGCCATAGCAAATTATAATACACTTGGCAGATCAAAATAGTAGAATTTCATGTCTTACAGTTTGGGAAGATAAAAGTGCAAAACAAAGATCTCACATTACTTCCAAAAATTCTAGGGAAAAATATCCTAGCTTCCAGCAGTTGTTAGCTAACCTTAGCAATTTTGGTTTGTCATTGTACCCATTAGGTCTCTGATCTTTCTTTCTTTCTTTCTTTCTTTCTTTCTTTCTTTCTTTCTTTCTTTCTTTCTTTCTTTCTTTCTTTCGTGTTAGGGCCTTCAGAACACCCAATAGATACAGAGGTCCTCAAACTACTGCCCGTTCATGGGCCACGTGCGGCTCGCCAAGGATACTTATCTGACCCACCGGGTGTTTTTGCCACTGCTGCAACCCTACTTAGCAGCTGACTCATCTGGGGCCCACAGTGAATTGCTCATAGTTTTTTTTTTTTCCTCTTAACTGTAGTCTGGACCTCCAGCGGTATGAGGGATAGTGAACGGGCCCCTTGTTTAAAAAGTTTGAGGACCCCTGCTGATTGGTTTACTGTCCACTCTAAACTTATATGTCCTCATTGTCATTTAACTATTGATATCTATCAATACATAACATTCTAAAAGGGACAGATTCTGAGGTTCTTGGTAAATAAAATTTGGTGGAAGGAGATGGAGAAAATCCACAATTCAATGTACCAAATCTGACCTATTACCCTGTTGAAAGGAGGAATCCTGTGTTCTCGCTCATAAAATTTAGTTATGTATTTGTCTGAGGTAAGCCTCTCTTAAGTGTTGAAAACCATGCATATTCTTTTGAGGACTGAAGCAAGCTTTGATGAGGCTTCCCTGGGCGGTAGTTAGCTGTATCAGAGAGAGGGATGAGGGCAATTGTTGGGAAAATCGTGTCAGGAAAGGATAAGGCAAACATATACATAAGGGGGAACATAGATGCATGACTGCTGGTAGGAAAAACAACAGCACCGACCTCCATTTGTGGGAAGGAGTCACTGAATATGCTTTGGGGAACCTTAGGCAGGGAATGAGCCTGGTGTGAGGCACTGAATGGGGCACATTGAGCTAAGCTTCTGGATGGTGCCCGGGGAACCAGTCTGAGTGTCGTGGAACACCGGGACATAGGCTCCTGGATCTTCAAGACACAGGACTTTCTCCAGAGGCTGCACCATTGAGATCTGATGTGGAAATTCACTGGGTGGACCAGATATACCTGAGTCACACTTGTATCCTGGGGACTTAAGGCAGAGAATTCATGATGTATAAGGAGCCAAGACAGACATACCAAGATTTTCGCACTGTTATTAGGCAGATAAACTTGGTCTTGCTCCATCCAGGCCCTGTATATCGTAGTAAGATATATATTAATCCGACAAACCTGTAACTGACTTTCTCAGTGAATACTATTGTGAATTTCCCCTGACAATTAGCTCCCATTGTTTGTGTAAATAGTTTTTAGGCATAAAAGTTTAAGGGAATCTGTATAAGTGAATCATTCAGGTACTGCGATATGGAGTTAGGCTACATTGGCTGAATATGCTCTCTCATCAGTTAGTTCCAGGGGCTAATCAATGGAAATACTAACCGATTATCATTATACTATAGGAAGATGATTCATAAGACTCTTTACCATATGTTAGCAAGGGCTTTTTGAAGGGGAGTTAAAGACATATTAAAAATTAATAAGAAGAAGTTCAAGAATGGGCTTGGGGCTCACAGTAAATCCTAGCACCAACTTAAGAACAAAAAGTCTTCACATCATGGTCCTCTCAATACTCATGCTCAGGAAAGGAATACAGAAGATAGAGAGGCTCTAGCAAAGGGTGGGGAAGAAGTTAGATGGTGCTATCAGATAAAATAGCATCTGGAGTCTTAAATGTTTATTTCCTACTAAGCAGCTATCTGAGAAGTCAATTAATTCCACATGGAAGAAACATGTGAACATCAGTTATGGAAGGATTATACATCATATAACCTAAAGTTGAAGGAGGGAATATTGTCAGAGTGAATTGTGAGAATCTAGTTTGCAGAATGTTGTGGATGACAATGGAAACCCAAGATATATTTGTAGGATCTACCTAGGAAATAAGACTCCAATAACTTCCATGTATCTATAACTGAGATATGGGAGGAAAGAGGTTGCAAAATAAATTGCATTAGAAAGCTGACTATACAAGATCAAAGGGATAAATGTGACCTGAATGGTTAAAACCTTGTCAGTTGATCCCCATGCTGATGCATGTCAGACCTAACTTGTCTTCCAACATTATCTGAGATTTTTGTTGTTGTTTGTTCATATTGGAGTTATTTCAGATGTGCTATTTTATTCATGATAATACTCTTGAATTTTTATATGTTTTTCTGTGTTTCAGTATATGAAACCCAGGATTAATGAACCTATAGGGAATATAAGTAGAATAAAAGTTTGGTTTTTATTTTTTGGGGTGGTGTTTGTTGGGGTGGGGAGTAGTGGTAATGGGGAGGGCCAAAAGGTGCTAATTTCAGGAAGTTTAGGAAGGAAAATAATGTTTTGAAACTGTGGTAGCAATTGTACAATATTATTGATATGATTGAACAATGAAATGATATGATATCTGTATTAACTCCCAATAAAATGATCATGGAAAAATAATAAATAAAATGTGCCTGACCCATGCCATGGTAATTTCAGTTGCCTCGGATGCATGTGAAAGTTACACATTGACTACGGAAACTTGAAGAAGAATCCATGCATTTGAATGATGGTACTGGTGAAAAATAATAAAAGTAACATGACTTAAGAAAAAAGAAGCAAATTTGTCTGGAGGTAATTTAGCCAGAAATAGCCTTAGCAGCAAGTCTGGTAAGACTTCATGCACACATTTTGATCATTTTCTCTGGAGAAAAGAGACCATGGAGAAAGACATCATGTTTGGTAAAATAGAGGAACCATGAAAAAGAGAGATGCCCTAGACAAGAAGGATGGGTAGGGCCGGCAGCAATGGGCTCAAACACAGCAATCCTGAGGGGCACCCAGGATAGAGTGGCCTTTAGTTCTGTTTTCTCACTCTGCATCACTCAGTAGTCATGATAGCTGCCAGCTGTTATAAGATGTAGGCTGAGAAAGGAAGCCTGATGGCATAATGGGTAAATATTCAGCAGATACCTGACAGATGATAGTTCAAACTCATCAGCTGCTACCAAAGACAAAAAGATGACAGTTTGCTTCCATCAGATTGCAACCCTGGAAAACTGATTGCGCAGTTCTGTGCTGTGCTCTGGGGCCATCGTGAGTTGGAATTGAATCAATGACTCAGGTGGGTTCTGTGGCTTGGTAGCATGGCAGATTTTATGCACTTGTAGTTTGATATCCAGCACAAGATAGCATTGATCATGAATATCATTAGTCATTCAAATATGCCATATGGAAAAAACAGTAACTCCCTCCCCAAAATACTCAATTTTCAATGTAATGTAGTTAAACTCCATTAAATATACTAGGCAGAAGGTTTCTTTATTGAAGAATAAGAGACTTCAAAAGAGATTATTCACCTAAAACATTCCATTTAATCCCTACAGTTGTATCATTAAAATTAAAGCTACTCTTGCCCAAGTTGCCTCACCGAATGTAACATTTAAAACTTTTAACCTATACTGATATTTTAGAATAATATTTCACATATGTTAGATATGACAAATAAAATATTTCACTACCATACAGTTGACTCAAATTTATAGTGACCTTACAGACCTGGAGGAGAACCACTACCCCCTCCCTTCTGGAATTCAAAAAACACAACCTTTTCATGGGAGTAGAAAGAAAATGCTGTCTTTTTCCCTTGTAACACTTGGTGAGTTTTTGTTGGTAGAGTTTTGTTGGCAGGCCAACATGTAACCTAGGGATGGATATACCTATCACAGTCCATATGCTTTTTGAGGTTCCCATGATCTACAACTTAGCCTTGCTTCAAGTGGTTAATACAGAAACCTCAACATTAGAGTAGTTCATCTCCACATTGCTTTATTTTCACAATCTTCCCATTCTTTACTACTTCCCTCATCTTATAATTAATATACCTAAAAATAAGCACCAACTGACTTCCATGTCCGTCAATCAGAATAGGCAATTTCTCTCAGCTGGCTGGTTTAGCTTGGGCATTTCAAGGAAAGGTGTGGTGAACCCATGCTATGTAATTATCCATCAGCTTCTGAAAATCCCCAACTTAATCAGGGTAATCCGATTTGCTTTATGTGAAAGAATCTTCTGAGGATCAGGGGTATTCTTCATAAATCCTAGCATTAGTAGATATGACTGGCAGAGTAAATTAGGGCGATGTAAATGATTTTTAGCTCTTTCTATAAACCATAGTAAAATAATAAATTATTACAGTGAAATTTTGATTTGATAATGGTGAGGGTAGCACACTATATAGATGAAAATAAATAATGCTATTGAAGTCCAAACATATAAGCCATTGAAATAGCAAATGTTTGATTTCATGTTACTAAAAGACCACCACCACAAAAGCATGCTATATGGGTGAAAGTATATTGCACCTTTGTTCAAAGAAGAGGAATAGTATTGTAACCTATGTTGCCCAAGAAGTCTTTAAGATTGTGAAAAGCCACATGTTACTTTGAGGAGTAAGTTAGAGGTGATTGGGCCATCAACAATCATACCCCCCCCCTAAACCGAGCAATTGATCTCGGTCTTTCCAATGCGTTTCCACTTTTCAGTTGCATACAATATACAATTTAACCTTCAAAGATCCTAGTTTACACAACACTCAACATAATTTGAGCTTTCCTTATTCATCGGCACTAGTTATCAATGGGAATTTCTGTATGTGTTTTATCAAATTAAAATTGATAGAAAATATTAATTACATTCTTCTCTTTTCCTCTATATATATGTATGCAACCCACATCTTGCTGAAATACAGTTAATTCTGATTCAGATTGACTCTATAGAACAGGGAAGAATTGTCGTTGTGGGTTTCTGAGGCTGTAATTGTTGGTAGAAGGTTTTTATTTCCTTGCAGTTAGCAGTACAAAGCAACAAAAGCACTGTGCCTTATAACCTTATAAGGCATATATAACCCATATTGTGTATATATGCCTTCTGCATTTAAGTCAATGTTAGAAAAGTATAATGCTTTCTTCTTCAGTAAACTACATGTTCATAAAAACAAAGGAAGCAAAAATTGCTAGGTGAAATATAAAGGCAATGATAATGTTTCAAGAGCAAAAAATTACTACATTTCTGGTTAGAGAAAAAAACCAGAAATAGTTTTCTACCTTCCTAATGCATGAAATAATTATTTTGCTATGATAAAGCTATTTCTAAATTAGTATTCATGTCAATTCCAATATCCTAAAAATATGACTTTCAAAGGTGATAGTTTGAGGTGTTTATAATTCAAGTTGAAAAATAAATGTCATACATTAGATTTTTAAAGTCACCAGGAGAAATATTTTTTCACAGTCTCTATAGTTCATTGATATTTTTTAATAGCTAAGTGAAAAAAATGAAGTATCAACATTAGTCAATGATGGAAACATACTTGATGGGAAACAAGGGGTAATAATAGCTTTGTGAAACATGATATGATAATGTTAATCCTTTTGTGATTTTTCTCTTACATTTAAAAGCAAACTACTCTTTTCCAGGATTGAGTTTCAAGTAAAGGTTCTGACTAGGAGTGTGAAAATGTATTTTTTTTATACTCTGCTCAAACCTAAATATTCACTGAATCCATTGTTGCTGCTCTACATAAATATGATAATTTCTAAATTATGGAAGACATGCTGTAATCAGCATATGCTATATCTCTGCTCTTAGGACATTTAGAATCCTGAAAATGTATACACTAATGAAAAGTTAATTTTCTTTTTTTTGAAAAGTTAATTTTCTTTCAATAAATTAGCATGAATAATTTCTTGAACAAGGCAGATGTTTGTTAAATGAAAGTTACTTTATTTTACAGGCTTTTTTTCCCATGAAAATGGTCATATTTTAATGAAAATTTAATACACATAATGTTTAACTTAAAAGTGCACTGCTTGCAGCAATAATGCATTATGACTTCCAAAAATTATGGCAAAATCTTCAGAATATGGGTTTCCTTATTCTCATTTTGTGCATGATTTTGAAATTTTGTCGTTGTTCTAATATCCAAAAATATATCGGTACATCTGTAAAGTCTGAAATAATTTCAGAAAATGTATAAGTAAAACTAGTATGAGCTGAATTAAAGATAATGTTTGAAGGAGGTATTATTCTAATTATTACCAACTTGGAGATAGATTTAGAAATTTAAATAATTTTACATTACCTAGCATATTTGGTATCTCATATAAAATGTTGCAAATCTATCATCCCTCATGTTTTACCTTTATACTCCTGTCACCTTATTTTTTTAAATCATTTCTCCTGAATCTCTGCCTCCTACTTTAAATCTACTAGTATTCTACCTAGTCAATGTAATCAGGGAGACATAATATGAGATGCCCTTAATTTTTGCCATTACCCAAGTCCCAATCACATAATATATGCTTATAATGCTGAAATAAATATTAAAAAGTATGCATCCAAATTTGTTGGCCTATTCAGACAGTCATCACTACTTTTATTTCCCTCTTGCTTTTTCATCCCCATCTTCAATATTTATTCATCACTCTCTCCTTTGCTCCACTTCACCATTGCATATTTTCCAGCTCCTATTAGGCCTCTAACTTGTCACTAACCAGAGCCAATTTCTTTTACATGACCCAATAGTACACTCGCCACTAAAAGTTGTACCCAGATGCTGAGGAAAGAGAAGTCAATCATAATGAAAAATTTAGAAATCAAGACGCACAAACAACCAGAAACACCTAACCCTAATGGAGAATTCTGAGGAAGATTTAATGAAAATACCGGATACAAAATTCAGAAGAATGATGTTCAGGTCCTTCTAGAGAAGTGGGAAGCATTCATGAGAACAATGAAAAAATTGAAACTAAAATCCTTAAACCAAAATGAATCCCAGGTGGAAAATGAGATAATAGAATTAGCCAAGATAGTAAAAGACCAGAAGAATAGAAGGAGAAAATCTAATGAGGAATCTCAGAGATTGCATTCATCTGATTATAGTCGATGGAACAACCCAAACCAACAACAACAACAAGATCAAAGGAAACAGAAGAAAACCTGGCAACAATGTGGGTCACTATCAAGAAAAGCAACCCATCTCTCATTGGGATTCGAAACAAAAAGAGCAGGAAAACCTACAAAAAAAAAAAAATAGCACAAGAGACCAAGATGAAAATTCTCCAATCACTACAAAAGAGGGGAATACAAAATATTCAAGAAGCTGAGAGAACTGCAATCGGCTAGGTTCCCAAGTGAAAACACAATGACATACTGTTACCAAACTCTACTATTTCAAAGAAAAAGAGAGGATCCTGAGGGTAGCTACAGAAAAAAAAACAATAGTGACCTACAATGGAAAACTGATAAGGATATGCTCAGACTTCTCACCAGATGTTAAGAAGGTAAGAAATTTCTCTTCTTAGAATCCACCAGCAATGCTCTTGGAAGCAGTCATCACAAGATCAAGTGACACATTGCATTGGGTAAGTCTGTAGCACAAGAACTTGAAAAGCTCTGAGGACTAAGGGGTGCCTGAACGACTCCAGGGAATTGTCAATCACCTCAAAAACATGTGCAATTAGGACATTGAATAAAGAAGACCACAAAAGAATTGATACGTTTGAATTGTGATATTTGCAAAAATATTGAAAGTATCACGGACTAGCCAACAACACAAATTAATCTGTCCTGGAAAATATGGCCAGATTGTGCTTTGGAGGCAAAGATGACAAGACTCTGTGTCTGGACTTTGGCTATGTTAGGATAAATCACTCCCTGGGGAAGGTCATGAGGCTTAGTGAAAAATGAAAAAGCAGGGGGCAGTGGCAGAGAAAAAGAGGAAAGTCCTCAAAGAGATGGATTGATGCAGTGGCTGCATCAATGAGCTCAAAAATAGGAAAAATTGAGGGGATGATACAGGACCAGGTAGTTTTTTTCTTCTGTTCTCATAGGGTCACTGTAGATGGGAACCAGCTCTTATGTAACTAACAACAACAAAGGAAATTTAAAAAAATTTATAGCCTGAGAATATGATGAAACATGTGAAGAGTTTTCATAGAAAAGTGGCTATGATAGCAAATAGGACTTAAAAACATTTATTATCATATATAAAGATATTTTTTCATGGTAGACAGGTGCTGACAAGGCTATTCCATGTAGCCCTGCCCCACTCACACAATTGTTCTCATGTTTGAGCCTGTTGTTGCAGACACTGTGACAAATCATCTCATGGAGTGTCTGGCTCATTGTGTCGCCCTTTCACTTTCCCAAGCATGATGTTCTCTTCTGAATCCAGCCTGAACATCTGGCAGCTGCCTGTCAAGTATTCCAGTAACCTTTGTTCAATGATCATCAGCAGACGTTTACTTTCATCTCACATCAAAGATATTGTTCATACAATCTGTGGGGTCTCTACAATGGGAACAGATATAAATTCCTTCTAAACAGCTAGTTAAGTACCTGTCTTCCAAATTTCCTGGTTTAGAGAATTGAGTGCTTCCATTGCTTTGACAATTTGCTGAAACATTTTAGTTGGCATTCCATCAGTTTCAGGCATCTGGTTTTCGGTAATGCTTTCAATTCAACTTGTATTTCTCATTTAAGTACCGTTGATTCTTACTCATATGTTACCCCTTTATATGGTTGAATTTTAGCTAGTTTTATTTATTTATTTTTGGCACAGTGATTATGTGTTGTGATAGTTACATATGTTCATATCAATCTGATAAATAGGGTACAGGGGTTGAGCTGGTCAATCAAGTCACAGTCCGATGACGCTTACTTATGGGTATGGCCTCACAAGAAAGATTCTGGGAACTTCCTCTCTCCCTCTCGCTCTCTCTCCTTTGATCCATTACGCTGGCAGCTAGATCCCTTAAAATGCACTCATGGCCACTGGATCCACAAGACTTTGCTCCCATGGGCCTGTGGTCTTCCTACATTGTGCATCATTATTTGTGACTCTGAGTCAGATGAGGGATTTATGGACTAGTGTAAGATTTATGGTCCAATTTCTAACTTATGAACTTAATATAGACTGCACGGGGATATTTTCTCAATAATCAATTTCTCTTTGAGGTAAAACTCTCTTATACACATACAAAACTCCCTCGATTTGTTGCTCCAGTCAATCCAGACTGTCACGTGTATTCTTAGCATCTGCCTTTGATGTTTCTTGCATTATTCAGTATTTTGACCATAGAATAATTCATTGATTCAACTAGAAGTTTCAAGGTTTTCTGGATTTCTTTCAGTTTTATATAGACTGATTGAGTTCATTTTTAATTTTTTATCTCTAAGAATTTGCAACTTTGTTTTCTGGAGCAGCTCTTTGAAAGTTTCTGTTCAGCTCTTTGACTTCATCATTTTTCCACTTGCCTTAGCTACTCTATGATGAAGAGGAAGTTTCAGAGTCTCTTCTGACAACGACTCTGAATTTTTCTCTCTTTCTTTTCTTTTTAAGACCTGCTTTCTTCATGAATGCTTCATATCACCTCACAGCTCATTAAGCTTTCTTTCATGAGTGCCTCAGATTGGTTCTTTAGATGGTCTTGAAATTCAAGTGGTACATCTTCCGTGTCATGTTTTGGCTCTCATTGGTTTGTTTTAATTTTCTTCAGCTTTATCCTGAACTTGAGTAATAAGTGGGTGCTTTTATTCTCAGCCGCTGGCCTAGTTTTTGCTGCTGATGTTGAGCTTCTCTTCCCACAAATGTAGTCAATTTGGCTTATGTGGGTTTCCTCAGGAGAAGTCTTTTGGGTGTTCTAGGAAAAGGTATTTGTGAATAAGTCATCATTTGGTCTTGCATAATCATTTTTATTATTTCAGTCACCATATTCATAAATCCTGGCCATTCATATGGAAAACCTTATGGAACCTGGAAAAATAACAAAATTCAATAAATGTAAGTCACAGCACAATGACAATATAAACAGCGAACACCTCTATCTAAGAAGAGACACCCAATATTATACATTTAATATAAATACAAAGTTAGTCTAAAGGGAGATCAAATGACAAATTTGAAATACAATTGTCATAACTGTCAACTTCAGAACGGCATACAAGACACCCAACTACAACACACTGACTGACACAATGAAGATGGAGCCTAAAATTTTCATACATTGCAGCAGTATATGTGAGAAATTAATATGGCATATTATTTGAAAGAAACATATCTTTAGTTTAGGTTGGTTATGGGGCATTAGCATTATGTTTTACTTTATGAATCAGTAAATTTTCCATTGGTGGTATATTAAATGAATTTGATATGCATGATGTGCTTCTTGCTTTCAATTGTATATGTTCTTTTGCACTTAGGAATAGATATTCCTAAGAGATGATTGCTCTTCTTCCAAATTTTGGAAGTCTATCTCATCATAGACTCCTTTTCATTCAATCAATGACTTATGATTATTTTCAATGTGTTTAAAAGTGACTTTTCTTGATGATTTCCTCAAAAGTCCAACTTAGAACACTCCATAAATAAAGGATAGTTCAAGAAGAGAATGATTTTGGTAGCAAATATACAATGTTTGTTAGTCTGGGTACAGTAGAGAAAACCCCCCACAGAAACTCATATGCATAAATGAGAGTTTTATGTGAAGGATAAGTGCACATCAAAAAAAAAAAAAACCCAAGCCAGTGCTGCCCAAACCCACAATTCCTTTGCTCATATGTCAGACACCAATCCACAAAGTCCTCCTCCATCTCACAAAACAAACATGATGATGCCAACTGTAGGAGGAAAGCCAAACCAGTGATTCTGTAATCATCTCAGCACTGGCAGGGATCTCCACATGGCTGTTCCAGCACCCAGGGCTGTATCTCCTTTAAGAATTCTGGGAAATCTGGAACTTCCTTCTTGGAAGCAGGAGACTCTCACCGGCTTGGAGATGCTCTTCTGACAAGACTGACTTCCTGTGAGATGTTCTTCAGGTCAACATACCTACCCTGGGAGCCAGAGAAACCACATTGAGATCCATGCTAGTGTTGAGATGCTTCTATCGCCACTAAATACACAAGACTCTGCTCCCATTGGCCTTTGTTCTTCCTGCATTCAGCATCTTTGCATGGGTTTCGTGAGTCTGAAGAGGACTTTATAGATTGCTGCCAGACATATGGGTTAATATCAGATTCAAAGACTTGATTTGAACTGGGCTAGGATGCTTTTTCAATGTTCAATTGCTGCTCTTGCCTATAAACTTCTAACATAGTATATTATATATTATATATTATATAATATATTGTATTATATATATATATATATATATATATATATATATATATCAGGATAGGTCCATGTGACTTCTTCTCAAAGATGTCTTGAAGGAGTTGAGCCAGGCCATCTGAAGCAGGGAACTGGCTAAGGCCTCTGCACTTTGGTCCAAACATCAGAACGCAAAAGATCCAAGAACTAGAAAGGTGAGGCTCACTGAACAATTTATGTCTCCACCCTTCAATTAATACCAAATGTGTTTATGAGCCAGGTTGTCACAATAAACTTTAACTATCTCACAATGCTACTAACTTCAGAACAGTATGGTGTCCAGATTATCTTAAAAAAAAGATATTTTAAATGGGGGCTCATACAACTCATCACAATCCATACATTCATCCATTGTATGTCAAGCACATTTGTTCATTTGTTGCCCTCATCATTCTCGAAACACTTGCTTTCTACTTAAGCCCTTGGTTTCGGCTCCTTATTTTTTCCCTTCCTCCCCACTCCTGTCTCCCTCATGAAACCTTGATAATTTATAATTTTTTCATATCTTATACACTGTCCGATGTCTCCCTTCACCAACTTCCCTGTTGTCTGTCCTCCAGGGAGGAGGTTATATGTAAACCCTTACAATCAGTTGCCCATTCTACCCCACCATCCCTTCACCCTTTGGTATTGCCACTCTCACCACTGGTTCTGAATGGGTCATCTGTCCTGTATTCCCTGTGTTTCTGGTTCCTACATATACTAGTGTGCATCCTCTAGTCTGGCTGGATTATCTTTTAAAAGATGAACTTTTAAACTATGAACTAAATCCAGTTTACTGCTCAGTTTTTGTGACACTTTATTAGAACACAGGAATAGCTATTTCTTCAGGTATTATCTATCTTTGCTTTCACAGTGCAATGAAGAGAATTGTACAATGGAGAGAGATTTATGACTTCTAAGATGAAAATATTTGATATCTATATCATATTGATATCTATATCATATTGATATCTATACCAATTTGATAGAGGTATTGATATCTATATCAATTTGATATATCTATTTGATTTACTAGTTGATATCTATAGATATCCTCCATTGTTCCTTAACTTTAAGCTCATTACCATCTCCTTGAGTACGTCTGATACAGAGTCTATCCAGGTAAGTGGAACTTACTGACTCCGTATTTTCTTTAAACTGTTCATCTTTATCGGAGTAGAACACCTCAACTTTCTCCCACAGAGAAGCTGGTGCTTTTGAACTGTTGACCTTATGGTTAGCATCCCAATGAGGAGTCATTTGCTGCCAGGTACCCTTGATCCTTAATTCTGATAATTAAAATATTTAAGATAATAAATTATAAATGTTATTCTCACAAATCAGTTCAATATATGTGTTCAAATTGAAAGACAGGTTTCCCCAGTGTTATAATTCAAGGACTAGGCTTCATCGATATCACTGTTTTTCCACCATATGACTACACATGAATTCCATATATATCTTAGACTATGTAGTATGGAAGGACTGAGAATCAGGGTACCTCACTGAACAGATCTATACTACATCACGAATGTTCTGGGTGATTTGTGGTACCAAATGTGCTATTTCTTCTTTAAGAACTAGAGAGCATTTCATTCAATCAGGCATGAGTCATAATTAGGACAATTTCAGAAGTCATCTTAGTATAAAGAGAAAAATCCCTAAAGAGTACGTGAATATTGATAGAAATAAGATTAGGAGGTAAATTTCCCCTTTCTTGAGGGGATAGACTTTTCATTTTATTGATGGGAATAGATACCTTTGAGTGAGTTCCTGCTCACAGAGACGCTCTATGTAGAACAGAAAGAAACAAGGTGTTAAACTACACCAATATCGCAACTGTCATGTTTGAATGCATTGTTGCAGCCATTTTGTATGAATAATTATTTTTTTAAATCCCATTCATCTCATTGTTTATTATGATTCACGCTGTTGAATGACTGCATAGTCAATAAAGCCAAGTAAACATTTTCAATTCCAAGACTTTATCTTATTAATTGAGGTAACTATTTTATTATATGGGCCAAGTAGAATAAGTGCAAAAATACATATATGTGATGGTGGCACAGGAAGTGCTTTATAGACTGGAATCTGCTGAAAAGCTTGTTTTATTAGGCAATTTGGAGAGTTACAACAAATGAAAAATCACACCCAAATAAAACAGCGAGAAAGGTACAAAATAAGTATTGATTTATATTCATAGGTTTTGAAAGATTCTTAGTTTCCCAACTTAAAACAATAAATAAAGTTGTCTGTGAATGACAAGTTGTTTATGCCATTAATAAGACTTACGATGATTCTTCCAGTTTTATTGGAGAAAATTGGGCCCTGAGAAACTCAGTTGCTTTCCCAAAATCACATAGAAAAAAATGAAGGCAGGCATTGTTTCCTAATCCCTATATTCTCCCTATTGAATCTGCCTTTTGTTTAGTGTACTATATTCTGTTCAGTGGTTGAATTGCTCTTTTCAATATCCTGGTTCAAATCTACCAGCCATTCTGTTCAAGTGAGATGAGGTTGTCTGCTCCAGTAAAAATATACAGTCTCAGCAACCCTATCTAGGTTGCTATATAGGGATTGACTAAATAGTACTGGGTTATAAAAACACACATGATAGGATACTTTATTAACTCACCAGTGTGGTTCAGAAGTCTTATTATAACTAACCATACTCCCATAATTACTCTCTCTCAATTTCTCTCTCTTTTTTTCTGAGTGTCAGTGTGTGGTGGGAGTCAGTATAATATTTATTTTATGAGTTCAACATTGGTGGAAGGCCTTCACCTGCATCTGCCAGGAACAAATGTGTCTGAGTTTCATAGATTTATGCCTTTATTCTGTGGGACTGGGTCAGACAGAGATAATTAAGTACACTCAGCGGCCCCAGGCTCAAAAGTGCTGTTGGCTCAAGCTCAGAGAATATTCCCTGAAGCTAATAGGGAGCTATTCCT
The DNA here is from genome assembly GCA_004026705.1 of Nesogale talazaci. Taxonomy (NCBI): domain Eukaryota; kingdom Metazoa; phylum Chordata; class Mammalia; order Afrosoricida; family Tenrecidae; genus Nesogale; species Nesogale talazaci. Next base: position 42,580 of record PVJH01011946.1, on the reverse strand, counting down.
TTCTTCTTTCTGTTGCCAATGCAAATATTATTATTGGTCCCATTAATCAGCTACAGTTTTTGACTTCCTGACATTCTTAAGGCAGTATATTTCTAAAATGTGGTATGATGTATTTCCTTATATGTGCTGAAATATATTCAATTTTAGTTTCTTTGAAACTTTTTAGAAATACATTATTACAAATTTTGTTGTTAATTTCTAACCAATATTTCTGACTCATAGTGATCCCATGCTCACATGGATCAATTCTCACTATATAGTTCTGAAAACTTTATGGTTCACTTTATTTTAATTTTATTTTCTTAATCTTAAAAATAGGAAAATGCCATCTATTGTATATTAGCATATGTTTCATTTCAAAAATTCTAAAATATAGCTAATGATATTGATCTTTCCAGAATGCATTTTTAACTAATGGAATCTTCCTCACTGACATCACCAGATAGATTTTAATATTCTTATAATTGTTTATTTTCCATTGTTTTCCTTTCCTATACATTGAATATTTCTACAATATACCTAAGATTTGTGCAAAGCTCTTGATTCAGGCAAAAGTTGAAAAAACAGCAAATTACTTCTCAACATATATTTGAAGATGTATGTTATTATAGAGGCTTATAATACTGTCACATGGAAATTCTAGAAAACCCTTAAGTGAGTGTTTTTTAACTAGCAGAGACCACTTAAGAATATTATCTGACCTCACTTGGTGAGTATCTGCTTCCTCTTTTAAATCATTCATTTGTTTTAACATCTGGATAAATCTTGAGTAGTTTCTCATGTTTCTCATACTAAAGGTTTCTAGATGTACAGGCAGGAAAAGAAACCCCAGGTTTCTACCACACAAGTGGCCAATTCTATAGCAAATGACATTTATCCATGTTCACTAGGACTGCTTAAAAAATTATAATAAAAACAAAGTAAATCACTGATTTTCACAAGCTGGAGTTTACCATATTTTAAAATGAATCTATATATGTAAAATTATCTTCCCATGTTATAAGTATGGTATACACATTTCATAATTTTTAATCAAAGCATACTTAAAGAAAATACATAAAGGGACTGAGCCCCAGTGGTCTAGTGGTTGAGTGCAGGACTGTAGCCTACTGGGTTGGTGGTTCAAATCCAGTAGCAGCTCTCCAGGTGCAAGGCTGGGCTTCCACTCCCACCAGAGGGCAATGATGCCCCACCCCCCAAAAAAAGATAAACAAAAAAAATTTTTTTAAGAAAGAAAATACATAAATAGAAGGGAGGGGTGATATAAACAAGGACAAAATATATTTTATGGCAACACTTATTTTTCAAGAATTAGAAAAAATAATAAAAATATGTGCATTCCTTATTTACACTATGGGGTCTCCTTCCTTGAAGTTGTTTGAATTAAGATTTGTGTTGAAATTTCTTATATAAACATCTTTGTCTTTGTTTTTTGGTAGTTTTATCTTGAGTATGTTTATGAGGCTTAATAAGATAGTTTTCAAAACTCTTTCCAGATTTTCACATAAGCACTTGCTATGATGATAACTTTGTGGGTTGAGAATCAGTATGAAGTCACTCCCCAAGAAACAAAGATGTATCATATCCCCCCTTTCCCACTCTTCTTTCATTTCTCCCACTGTCTGCACATCACTGCCCTCTGTTTCTCACCCTAGCTACTCGGACTAGGTCAGATCTTCCATGTGAAAAAGATTAGTTCACTGGAAGGCCTCACAGATCTCATCCCACTGATATCAAATACATTCTAGTTCATGATGAACCTGTAAAATGTTTCAGAAGCTTTAAATATCCATGGGTTCAGACAGAGTCATCTTTTTCAAGAAGATTCCAGAATCTTTGGATTTATAACTTTACAATTAGCAGTCCAATGCCTAGTAAACAGTGTAGAAGATATTAACCTCAATACCACAAATTTTATTATAGTAGAATAATACAGATTGACATCATTAGAAGGGAAAGCTGTATAGGCAAGTCTCAGAAGATTTTCAGACTGGATCTGCAGTTTCTGAAGAAGGGAATACGATCTCTTCTTCAGCAATTAGAAGTCTGTCTGAATGTTATAGTTTGGGTTGTTTTCATGAAATATATTTCAACTTGGCTGGATCATGATTCTCCAGGTTCACTATTATGCCCTGATATTAGGTGTCATCTATATGTTAATCCCTCCTCATTAGTGTACAGAAAGCATAAATAATCATTCCTAAACCAATAGACAACATCATTGGAAACAGAAAAAGATAAAAATTATTAAATATTTTATTACACATGGATCCACAATCACTGCTCATGGAAGCAGCAGTAAAAAAGTCAAGTGAATTTTGCATTGGGGAATCTTCTCCACGGGACATCTTTAAAGTGTTGAGGATGAAGGTTATCACTTTAAAGACTAACATATGCCTAACCCAATCCTTGATAAATTCAATCATATCATATGCATACTAAAGTTAGGTAATGATTAAGGACCATCATTGGATAATCAATACATTTGAATTGTGTGTTGGAAAATAATGTTGAAAGTGACATGAATTGCCAAAAATACTAATAAGTTTTGGAATAAATACAATCAGAATGATTTTTAATAGTGAATATCTTATTTATTTTGGATATGTTATCAGGACAGACTAGTCCCCAAAAAGGTTATAATTCCTCGTATAATTTAAGGACAGTAAAAAAGACCAATATTACCAGTGTAGCAGTCATGTGTTTATGTTAATTGCATGATTGAGATGTAGGAGTAGAGTCTAGCCTGTTAATCTGGAGATAGCCATGGAGTAGCCAATGAAGCCTCTGTGTGGACATGGCTTTCTCCTGAGATTTCTGGTAAATCTCACAATATTTCCCTCGTGGAGATGAGAAGCAATCTCCCAGTTGTTGGGAGTTAGTCAGAGAGATGATGAATCATGAATAAGACAAGATGGCAGCATCCAAGAAGCTGGAGGAGCCAGCAGAGAGACCACACGACTTTGCCCTGATGGAGCCAGACCTCTGAACCTGGGGCTGCCACATAGAGATCTCTGCCAGTGATGAGTTCTTCTGCCATTGATGGACCCTGAGCCCTAGCAGAGAGAAGCCATGGGGAGATCCCTGCTAGCTCTAGGATTCTGCACCCACTGACCTGTGACATCATGAACCAGAAGGAGACTTTCTTGACTGATTTCAGGGATATGGGTTAATATCGGACTTATGACTTTGAACCAGACTGGGCTCAATGTCCCGTTCCTCTTGTATATAAAACTTTTCCTTATATCCATATGCGTGTCTATGAAATTTGTTTCTCTAGTCTACCTGGACTAACACAACCAGGGAGATTAATTAACACAGTAGTTGCAGCAATGAGCTGAAAACAAAATGAGGTGAGGATGATGCAACACCCGGCCGTGTTTTGCTCAATTGCACATGCAGTCTCTGAGAGCTGGCATGGTTGGTGGTACCTAAAAACAACATTTCTAGAAACCATAGACCCTTGAAAAGTATACAATTTTTGGTGAAGTTCAAGGTCCATCTAAAAGAGTGTAAGATGGATTGAAACTGGTCCAAACTAATGGACTCAAATAATTTCAAACAATGGGCTCAAATGTAATGTGAGGGTGGAAAAGAATGGATCATGTTTGTGCCATTAGGTGTCTATCTGTTGGAAATAACAACAAAACATAACACAAAAACATAACAACAAAAACAGTAATGTTGCTAGTGATTTTTATTGCACACAATTTGTAGTGCATTACTCTCATGCCAACCTCAAAGGCAAGTGAATATGAATCTATTAAGACATTTGTAATTAAAAGCAATGATAATGAAAATTAAGGCAACAACCAAAACAAATAATGAGAAATTTGACATTAGAACTGACTTAAGAATCTTCACTAAAACAGTTCATTGTGAATTTCAAGTTACATATGTATATATGCAAATATTTGCTAAAGACAAAGAATTTCACGTAGTAAAATAAAAAGTGGAAGAAAGCCTGAGGAGATGACCTAGAGATAACCAAAGTAGACATATAACAACCTTTATTGCATATCTGACTCAAGGTTTGATATCGAGCAAAATATATTTATAAAATGAACTAGGACAATTCCAAAATATTGATTAAGCAATATAGATTAGATGATATTTCATTAATGCTAACATCTCAATTATGACTCTTCTCTATTAATGTAAGTAATGTAATATTTACAATTATTTATGTTTATTTCTGTTTATTCTCATTTTGCATCTTATCATATCTACCAATAAAGTTCCTGAGAGACTTGAAGATAACAAAGCAACTGATATAAGAAAAGCTTTGTCTACCATCTCTCATCAAGACTTTTTACCATGAGTGTTAAGAATGGGATTTGTTGTTATGGATCCAAACTCATGGAAGCACAAGTGACATTCTTGACTTGTTATGATTTCTCTGTGTAGTATTATTTGTGGTTACAAATTAGTGTGTCTACCAAAATAGCAGCAGTTGAAACCAGATCCAGTGAAAAAAGACAAGGTGTTTTACTTCCATTAAAAAGTTCCAATATCACTGCGGCCCACTGGGATGGAGGTTCAATTCCAGCTCCATGGAGCAAAGGCTGGGCCTCCTACTCCCACCACCTGAGGGTAGTGATGCCCCACCCCCCAAAAAAATAGTTCCAATATCAGGAAACCCACCACAGCAGATAGGTCTACCCTGGTCTGTATAGGGTTGTCATGAGTTGAAATCACCTCAATGGCTATGATTTTTTTTGTTGTTGTTCTGTTTGTTTTGGGTAGTGGCTGAAAAGTACATAAGAAATTATATACCAGATAACCAATTAGTTTCCAGAAGAATAGCATGGAATGCAATGTAACTCAGATTTTAGTCTTGATGTAATCAATTGATAGGACATTCCATGGGGGATTGGGGAGGGTGTCCTATTCCTCATAAAAGTAGATGCTACGGAAAAACTTACCCGCTCTTTGCTGGGTCTGTATCTGGATCTTTCTTTTCCAGTTTTTTTGGACTTCAGACAATGATTTCCAAGTTGATAGTCGGTGTCATCAGATGCTTTAACCTGCAGATTTTTGATTCATTCCCTTCTGTATCGATAAAGCTAACTTATGGTTAATTCAATTCTATAGAACCACAAGCTTGTCTTCTTGACATCTTAAACTTATCAGTCCATGTAACTATGAGAGTCAGAAGAAATCTCTAGCCTACCATCTGGATGACAGATTTGGTTTTTCTCAGTTTTGGAACTTGACTACTTCAACAATTTTATGAGCCTTTTTACTTAGTAAAAGCTATCCACTCTCTAGGTATACATACACATGAGTCACTGGAAATGTTTCTCTAGAGAACTCACATGAAGACAGTGACTGTAATAGTATTTGTAGTATGGGAATACAGCTTCTAAGATCATAGACACACAAAAGCAACCACAATATGATAAAATATATCATCATAACATGATCCAACTTTAAATATAGTAACTTACTTAAATCAGTACATTAAAATTCTTTTCAAATTTGAAAGAGTTCAAAATAGACAAAATTCATATTACTAAAAACTAAGTAATCATCTTTAACCTTACTAGGAATAAACAAAGTACAAACTGAAGCAAAGCGAATGTCTTTGCTTCCCAGTAGCAGGGATTAGGATAACATGGATATTAAAATGCTCACTTTTTTGTAAGGATAAAATAATGTATATTGCTTAGAGTATGACTGTTATAACTGGCAATGAAGGCAATTTGTACAATACTCCTTAAAAGACTCATTCATCTAGAAATGTACATAACTGTAGGAACTAATTTTTCATAATTATTTATATAGAACAACACATAATTTAGGAAAATGTTAATGATACAAATAAAATAGTAAAACGGGGAACTTATAGTTTAAATTCTTTAAAATTCTGAAGTTGTTCAGAAATACTAAAGGATTGTGTTTACGTAATAAGAATATATTTTGTAAAAAAATCTCTTTGAAAAAAGAGTATATTTTGTGATATTATAAGAAAATCTAAATTAGATAGACTACTCACAGTATAGGTTGGGAGACTAACATTTATCCTAACAAAGAAGAACTTTGATTTACTTTTATTTCAGAATAGAAATCATTAAGAAATAATAAGAACAACCTCATAATCATCATGTTACCTTCTTAAAAGAGTTTTAAAGAAGAAGAAAGGACCTACAGATGGATTTGCATGTTTTCATTTGTTAATATTTGTCATTTTATCTATTTGAAATGGTTCTCTAGTTGTTGTTTTTTTAAAAAGGAATAAACTTGCAGTATGCCACATAATAAAATGAAGAACCATAGCTACAATGAAAGCAACAGCAGCTTCTAAAAACAGTCATTACATTATAAAATATACAAAGTTATCAAAAACCATCCAATAGCAGCTTGAAAGCACCAGCTGTTCTGGGGGAAGAAGATAAGCATTTCTAATCTCATAAAGATTTGCAGTCTTGGACCTTCACCGTGCCATGTCTACTCTGTCCTATGGGATTGCCTTAAGTCAGAATTAACACTGACAGTGAACATGGTGAATACTATGGAAAAGGCGCTCTAATGACACAGCTGGCTAATTAGTGGGCTGCTAAAAAAAATCTCTAGTACAAATCTACTAGCCACGTCAAGAAAGAAGGTGAAACGGTGTTCTTTTGTAAAAGTTTTGTAAAAGTCTCAAAAACTTTGGAGGAGTATCCTCTACAATTATTATGAGTCTTAAAAAATTTATTGCAATTTTTATCTGAGGGCAGAGAGAGAAGATGAACCTCTTTGAGCTAAAATTATTTTAGAAAGGATATAAATATATTAGATAAAATCTGTCCCCGTTGTATGGATTTTGTCTGTATAATGATGATACCCAACATATTTTCCTCTTTTGCTACAGGAAGCAACAATTTGAGTTATGCATTGTGTTAATCTGGGTAGACTAAAGAAATAAATTCATAAAAGCTTATGTGTATAAAAAAAAGCTTTATCTTACTCCCACCGGAGGACAGTGATGTCAATTTTTTTTTAAAGAAGACCTTTATATACAGAGTAATTATATATTAAGAAATCATTTCATCTCAGTCCAGATCAAGCCCTTAAATCTGATATTAACCCATATGTCTGATACTAACCAATGAAGTCCTCTTCAGACTTAAGAGACACGTGCCAAGACCTTTAATAAAGGATGGCCACACGCCAGTGGGTGGGAAGTCTTCTGGATTCAGTGGTGTTTCAAGCATCTTAGCTCTGGCAGAGGTGTCCAATGGGTTCTCCAGCTCAGGGCACTGGTAAATGTCCCATAGGTATTGTCAGCTGCAATGTCTTTCAGGAAGAGAACAAAGAGAGAGTGAGTCTATTCCACCTCCAAGGAGGAATACATGGGTTCTCAGAATTCTCAGAAGCTGTGCCCTCACAGAGGTTTTATTGACTCTGATCTGATTGACAAACCAGACTCCATCTCTTCACTATTAAGTCTCTCAATTTCCAAATTGACACCAGATTATGTAACTACCACATACATTATTAGGTAAAAATAAAGCTACATAAAGTTAATAATGAGGAAATTATTCATTTTCATGTGTATATTATTTCATTTGAACATATTTTATTGACATTAGCATGTAACATTTTTAACTATAGCTCAACATATAATGGTACATCCCCACTTGGTAATTATAATTCATATTTTTAATATCAATATCTGAGTATGTGCTCATATGATTTGTAGCCTTATAATTGTCACATAATTTGACTTTTTATTATTATATTATGAACTATATATATGAGTAAGACATGTTTCCTGCATTCACTTAAAATTAGTCATTGGGTTTGATGGTTTTAATAATCTCTCATGTTCAAAATTATTTTATTTGATTTAGAGAAAAGAAACACTTGTAATAACTTTTTTTGTAATAACTTTTGTAAAAAATTGTTTATTTCCATTTTCACCCACTTACATTACTGTTTTGAGATACTGTTTTTAATTAAGTTCATACTTTGATAGTCATAAACAGTATATGTAAAGAATAGAACTATTTAAATTAAGTAGCAGCTCCAGAAAAAATGGTAATAACTAAATCACTCTTCAAAAAATTCTTTGGAAAATCATAGTAGCTAAACATCAACAGAGTAGTTACAAATAAAACATGTATATGTCACTCAAAAAACATGGAAATTTCAGGTCAGAGAAAATTGCAATAAGTCAAGACTTCATAACCAGAAAGAAAGATTAGCTTCCTTATGAAGACTGCATTTATATACTGATTAAAATTGTTTAATATTTGATAACAACCTATTACTATAAACCATATTCTAAAAGTGGTAATATAAAGCAAAGTAGAACTGTGCCCATAGGACATACAAGGGCATATACTTTTGCTTTTGTTTTTTTAGATCATTTCATTGGGGGCTCATACAACTCTTAGCACAAGAGTTGTGCTAAGTTGTGCTCATCCATGCATCCATTGTATTCAAAGCACATCTGTATCTTTGATGCCATCATCATTCTCTAAGCATTTTGACAAATAGTTGTCATGCAGAGCAGGAGATGGATTTTAATTACTAACATTTTAGTTAGCAACGAATTGTTAAACCACTTGACCAACAGAAATTCTATAAAATACAAGTAAAGCAACTTATCATAGCAAATATGAATGTGATATTGTATGAATAGCAAACTGATAACAAAAATTATTCAAACTATTAAGGGTAGCAAAATGAATGAAAAGATTTGCTTTTACAACAAATTTAAATAAGACACAAATACAAAAAAAGAAATGAAAACAGTGGTGTTCGTGACAGGAAGGATAGGGTATATGTATGTTGTAATATCTTATTTGCTTTGTATTTGCATTAAAATGTACAAAGAACCAGAGTTAGAAAACTAAAAATAAATAAATCTCACTCACTATATGACAAACTGAAAGAGCCAAAAGTATTTCATATTATGAATTGTAATAAGTAGAAAGTGGAAGTAATACATAAAATCCTGTATCAAAAAGAATTGGTATTTATTCAAACATTTATATAGAAAGACTATGATTAAGAGATGTTGGTATTGAAAAAATTCCAATCTGCATTTGAAAGTCTTAGTAAAAAGCAAATTCTGAGAACTGATAGAATGCCACTAAACTATTACAAAAAACAAGTATAACTTAGAAGCATTCACTAAAATATTAAAAATAATTTGAAAGATAGGTAACTGACTAACGAAAAGAACAAGACCCATATTTTGTTCATTCCCCAAAAAGGTCATCAATAAGAAGGTGAACATCCTCAAAAAATATCATTGCAATTGCATGCAAGTGTAATTTTACTGTTAATTTCAAAATTTTTATAAAAGTACCTCAAAAAGGAGCTGCCTGAAATTCTAAAAGGATTCAGAAAAGTACATGAAACAGATGTTGACTTTTTTTTATTAGCTACGCAAAAACAGTTTGCTTTATGAATTCTAACAAACTATACATAACTTTTATAAGAATATGAAACCCTGAAATTTGTGTACTCATGCAGACTTTGAAAAGAGGCGAGACGACATTGTTAGACGAGAACAAAGGGCTACTGCATGCTTTAAAATAAGCAGCTGTGTTTCAGATTTGTAAATGTTCACCATAATTTTTCAACATATACAAAGGGTATGCCTCCCCCCCCAAAAAAAAAAAACAAAAAAAGGTTCTCTGGGAAGAGTTTTCAAAGTACACATTGTCCTGCTGGGCATGATCCAGCAACTCACTCAGAGTTAATGTGTTCAGTGGCTTCACCTGGTAAGGTTTTCTCTGGCCACAGTGAATTTTTCTTAATTGCAATTTTGCTCAAACCTTGTTTTGAGTGATGGTTAATGTAAGAGAACAGTGCACAGGTGTGAAATTTTGTTTTCTGCTGTGTTAGTCTGAGTTGACTACAGAAACAATTCCAGAGGCATTCATTTGTGTATAAGAAAGAACTTTATATCAAAGAGTAATTGCCCATTAAGAAAACTTCCCATCCCAGCCCAGAGCAAGTTTTATACTCAACATTACCTCATATGTCAATACTAGTCCATAAATTCCTCTTTAGACTTACACACCCTTGCAATGATGCAGAATGCAGGAAAATCACAGACCAGTGGGTTGAAAGTCTTATGGATCCAGTAGTGGTAGAAGCATCTCAGTGCCCGAGTGGGTCTCAACCTGGCTCCTCCAGTTCTTGGGTTCAGGATCCATCAGCATAACTCCATATGACTTGTAAACAGAAATGTTTCCTGGGGATAGTGTATGTCCCAATTCTAGGGAGGAAGACAAGAGTTCCCAGAATCCTCAGGAAAAGGCCATGCCCACACAGTGTCTCATTGGCTGTGACCTGAATGACGGCCTAGAGTTCACTCCTTCACAAATTGACACATTATATATCTGTCACACCCATTTGGAGAAACTGACACAAACAAGTTGTGCAACACAGAAAGTGACACAGAAGCAGCTTACAGGGGCAGCAAGGTTTCAACTGGAATGAAGATTCTTCACATCAAAAAATATGATTGTTTTCTCAGAGCACTGGGTTAATGTAAGTGGGCAATATAGAAATTAGATACCCAAAATGAAGTAATTGGCTTACAAACTCTGAGAGGTGGGGAGTTATGTTCATAGGATTATAGGTCAAGGTGTGGATGCTACTTAAGTGCAATTGTTATGCACAGGATATATTTTTGTTTTATTCACTTATCAAATGTTATGTCAAAATGAGGGTGGCACATGTTAAACTGTATGTATTTAAGCTTTATCCTGTTAGATACTGATTTGATTTTATTATTGTTTGTTTGAAAATTACTTATGGTTACAGAGCTTTGTGAAAATTTCAAATTAAAAAGGGGTGATCTGTGGCAGTAACCCAATCTCAATTTGAGAATTAAAAGTGTAAGGGTGGAGCCTAGCCTGTCAATCTGGAGTTAGCCAATGAGACCTCTGTGTGGTTATGACTTTCTCCTATAAGAATTCTGGGAAATCTGGAAATTCCTTCTTGGAAGCAGGAGACTCTCACTGTCTAGGAGATGCTCTTCTGACAAGACTGACTTACTGTAAGACATTCCTGAGGTGAAGAAATGTGAACATACCTACCCTGATGTAGCGCTGGGAGCCAGAGAAACTGTGTTGAGATCCCTGCAGGTGCTGAGATGCTTCTGCCACCACTGAATACACAAGACACTGCACCCATTGGCCTGTGATATTCCTGCATTCAGCATCATTGAAGTCTGAAGACGACTTTATGCTGCCAGACATATGGGTTAATATCAGATTCATAGTCTTAATCTGAACTGGGCTAGGATGCTGTTTTCAATGTTCAATTGCTGCTCTTGTTTATAAAATTGTCATATATATATATATATATATATATATATATATATATATATAATTTGTTTCTCTAGTCTACCCAGACTAACACACAGGTGCTGTCAGCCATCCAAGCAGATGTCTGAAAAAGGTTTCCAAGAATGAAATTGAAGATTTGACGAAAGGGGGGGGCTAATACCAAGTGCTTAAGTAGAAAGAAAATGTTTTGAGAAGGATGATGGAACCAAATGTACAAATGTGCTTTGCATACAGTGAATGTATGTACAGATTGTGATGAGAATTGTATGAGTCCCCAGTGAAACAATTTTAAAAAAGAGTAATGGAAAGTACTTAGAGGGTGATAAGTTTGTTTATTTTAAAAATACATAAACAGCCCTGGCCTCTGAAGCCTGACTTGCAGCTGTGCTACCATTCACTTGGTAATTTTGAAGATCACGATATGCTAATTGCCTAAGCTTGCTTGTCCTATAAAACTGGCTTACTTCACCCAAATCAAAAAAAGAACCCACCCCACCCCAGAAAAGATGTAACTACTGGCACAACGTATGTATGTATGCATGTATACATTATGACTAGAGCTGTATGAGCCCCCAATAAACTGATTTTTGAGGAGAAAAAAAATACATAGACTTGGAAGAAAATTCTCTTTTGAGGTGGGGTACAGGGGCATGGGAGTATCCTATCATATGCTGAAGTAAAATTCAGCAATTCTGAACTAAATGTAGAAAAATCTAGTATGAAGATCAGAAGAAGACTGATCACCAACCTACAATATGAAGATAGCATAATCTTTCTTGCTAAAGGAAAACAACTTGAAGAACTTACTGATAAAGATCGGGGAACAACTCCATGTAAAGGAAACAAAATCCTCAAAATTAAAGAATAAATAAACATCAAAGTAAATATAGAAAAACAATCAAAACTGTCAAGGATTTCATTTTGCTGGAATCTACAAAAACCTTCATGAAATCAGCAGGGAAGAGATCAAATGATGAATTACATTATGCAACTCTGCTCTGAAAGTCCTCTTGAAAGAGTTGAAGAGTAATGCTATCACTTTGAGGACTAAGGTCTAGTTGACCCAAGCCATTGACTTATGGGAAAACTGAGCAATGACAATGAAGACCACAGAACACTTTGTATACTTGTATTATGGTGTGAGTGAGATAGTTAAAAGTATCATGATCTGCCAGAAGAAAAATATAATTTGCAGAAATAAAGATACAATGTCTCTTAGAAATGATGCAGGGGAATTTTGTATCAAATGCTTTGAACTTGATATCTAAAGAGACCTCTCTGAAGAGATCAATCTCTAGAAAATGGTAATCGTGTTGGGTAAGCAGAAGGTGAGTAAAAACGAGAAGAAAGCCCTTCTCCTGCAGGACAGCTAGTGATTTCAAACTGCTGGCATTGTGATTATCAATGCAAACCCAAGGAGTTTCTTTGGGTCTGCTAACCGCAAGCTCTTGGCCACTCACAGCAGCTGTTCTAAACTGCCGTGTAGGAGCCTATGGGAAAGACATCTGGCACATGAGGCACTGCCTTGAGCTGGAATCCTCTTGACGGTTCATAACCACAAAAACTCTTATTTTACCTAATTTTATTACCTAACGATTTGTCTCAACTCCACCATAAACATTCAGGATGAAGAAGATAATATTTTAAATACTTTTCCCTAATTTTATAATTATAGTCTTTTCAGCAAAGTTTTAGGATTGAATAACTGCATGACATTTTTATGTAGTCCTAGTGTCAAGTAACTCTTTTATCCAAAGTCCCCTTGGCTGAAATTTATAGCCATTTTCCTGCATTCAATATTCCTACAGCAATTATTCAAATTCTTTCCGTTACTGACATCTTTCTTTATGAGTAACTACCACAATTACTATCATCACACATTTTCTTGCTTTTTAAAATATGTGTTAGAACTTGACACTATACAGAGACGCCAAGTCAAAAACACCCAAATGACATGTCATATTGTCAAATTGCCCTCTTCATCTCCATCCATGTTTCTATAAATTTGCATAATCAAAACTACTAAACTTTGTGAAACATATGATTTTTCTAATATGAGATAGCCATATTACAACTTGCCTTTCACACTTATAAAATCAAGAAAAATTAGTCTCTCTTCTGTTTAATAAAAACTGATAACTTAGAGGTCAGTGGTCCGAATCTACAAGCTACTCTTAGAAAGACAAAGTTGCCTGTTTCCATTTTCAGTCAGAGAAACTTGTAGGGCTGACATGGTGGATGTATCATGGTGGACTTGAACAATAAGAACTATGAGTATCACACAGGACTGGACAATATTTCATTCTGTTGTAAGTTGGGTGGCTTAGAGTTAAAACTGGCTTGAAAACACTTAACAACAAAATGAGACAAAATTCTGATGGCATGTAGTTGGTTTGTCTAATAAAGTGTAATGTAGTATGAAATGTTTAAGGTTATTAATGATAAATGCATATTATAATAAGAAATTCACATGAAATTACATACAAACTTTATATTGATTTTATGGACATGTTATGTTATTTGCCCATTTTTGTGAGTTGGTCACTTTGTTTACGTTGTTGCTAAAAGTTTAAGGACCAGTTAGTCCTTTATTTCTATTTAACCAATTGTGATAACAAAGATAAATAAGAATTGCAGAAGAAGATGACACATCTTGACTGCTTTGAAACTTAGTAATCAATTCATATTTTTGCACCACTTCCTTCAATGCAGTCAGCTTTGTAACATTTTCCAAATATTCTATATTTTAAGCATTCTGCAAACATTTTTATACACATGCTTCTCTTTTAGGTCCACCCACCCACTTCCATTGAGTAGATTCTGACGATGGATGATCACGCCTAAGGAAACTTTTGTAGCAGCAGATATCCTGCTCTTTCTCCTTTGCAGCAGCTGGTGTGTTTGAACTGTTGACCTTGACATTAGCAGACCAATGCCTAGCCCAAATGTTAGCTGTTAGTCCACATAGCTATTGTGCAATGACAAATAAATTTACTATGACACAGATCATATAACCATTCTCTAATTACAAACCAAGTTTATGTTTTAAAATGGTATTTGCTCTTACAGCATATGAAACATTAAGATTTTTGAAAATGCATATTTTTCCTATTTATTTGAATATTCATTGGCCTTTATTTACAGGTTTGGAGATGTAAAACAAAAATGTATATTTTTATTACATATCTCATCAAAAAGCTTAGAATCTGTCTGAAATTTCCGTGTCTCTAAGGCAGAGTGACACCAATATACCTGATCATTAAGGCTCTGTGTACATAGCCAAGTTTTCTCTCCTTTACATTATAAAAATCAATGGTATATGGCTAATTACAGAAATGGAAAGAATTTCTAAAATCTTCATTTTGCAACTTTATAGATTGAGATCTGTGTGCTACATTTATTTATAGTTTAATTGATTGGGACAATTACATAAAGTGTATCACTTACTCCATCATTTACATTTAGTTTAACCTGCCATAATCTCGGTTCATTTATTTATTAATATTTTCATGAGAAAATAAGCATATCTTTTAAAAAACTAAAGCTTATTTATGAAATAACTGTTGAGTTCCAAATAGAAACATTAATACAATTTATAAACTATACTAAACATTAGCTACTAAAATCTGCTAATGCAGCGTTTAGGCAGAAAAGATAGGTCAGGCAATTCAAAGTGATGACTATGTACTATTGTTCATGCGAAACTATATTCCAAGTGACCAGGTCACCATAGAAACTAGATATATATGTATACATAATACATATTTTTCTAGATTTTATGCATCAAAACTACCAAATTATATTAAGTTTGTTTATATGCATTCTTATTTCTATTATAAGCATAGATCAAATTGTATTCGAAGAGAATTTTGAATACATGAGGCATACTTAGGTAACCAAATGGGAGGATACACAGCCTGTGACTTCTTAGGGGTCAATGAATTTTTAAAATGTTATATGTTTTCATTTAAATTAACTTTTTTTTCTATAGTCAGTTGTATCAGAAACATTTTTGGAACATTTTTTATTTAGTCTCTAGGCCATTTTAATTCTACTCTTAAAATATGTGATGTGAATAAAACTATAATAATTTTCTGTAAAATATGTCTTTGAATGTTTAGAGAATAAGTTCATTTATTCTCATTAAATTTTATTTTTCTAAACTGCCTTTTTATGGTAAATATAATTTTATACCAAGGATTGTAGTGTACATTATAATAATTGACAAAATACTAATTTCTATTTGGGGCTCGAAAGCCTTATCAAACAATAGGACATCTATCAAGGCATTGGAACTTACTGAAGAAGAAAATATCGTGTTCTTTATTTTAAAATCGCTTCTCTTCAATAGACAACATTGCAAACATGCTGATGTTCAACATGCTCTCTTTGTTCCACGTTCTGCCTCATCTTCTGCATCTATTATTATTGCTCTTTGTTCTTCTTCATAGCAGAATGCTAGCTGTCTCTTCGTATGTACATTGTTTCTCACACACTCATGAGAATTTGTAGTCACGTTTTGTATACAAATGTATGCTTGGTGATTGGTATCAAGTGTGCTTTCAATATGTTTTAAACACACATTAAGCTATGCATCTAGCACAACATATAAATAGCAAAATTGGGTCATATAAAAGGGAGTTAAAACCACCCAAAAAGGGGCAATAAGTTTTGATTGAGGAGCAACTTAGAGAATATAAAGTGAGGGGGATACCTTGAGCAACGGCACTAAGGATGTTGAGGAGAAGTAAAGAATAAACTAAGGTCTGAAATCACAAAATGGTTGTTATAAATATATTGACCATTAAATGAGATGTGCCATAGTAATACTTTTAACTATATTAATCATTTCATATAATTTTCTAATCTAGTCTCCTGAGTACAGTTAGTGTACTCTCCTAGTTTATGAACCATATATCAACCCTTATTTGATAATCAAAATAACAATTTGACAAGGAGGCTTCATCTCAACTGGAGTCAGTTTCCCATGTTGGGGGGAAAGGACTAAGGGCAATAAATTCTTGCCATATAACATTGCTTCAGGGTCATCTTGAACTAACAGACACGCCTAGAAGGGTGCTTGGTGAACCTTCATAGACATTCAAGTACAGAGCTGGAGAGGGTGCATGTCTGCCTCTGAAAAGGTGGTCTCTCTAATGTTGGTGGTAAATGAGGTGGGACAATGTCCCACTGGGAAAAACACTTAACATTACTTATATACATTATATACTTATATACATTACTTATATACCTCCCTGCCCAAGGGGAGAATCCATCTAGTATTATGTCCCAACTTGGATACTTTTCATTGATCTTAAATCAGTACGGGTTGAGTGACCCAACCCATATGTTGCAGACAATTGGGACTTTGGACTGTGCTTTGAAGGTGCACAACATTTTTCATAGACTACACTAGAAAGATTTATTTGGAAACCCAATATAGTTTGATGTTCTTTTTAAAGCAATTAAATTTTGTTGCAGTTTTATTATATTTGTCTTTCTTTCTGATTGGGGTTTTCCTTGGTGTGTTATGGTTATTTGGAGGTTACTTAAAATATTTTATATGTATGAAAATATATATAAACTATACCTGTGCTATTTATTTCTTAGAGATATGGCAGGGATGGTATGGAGAAACGACAGCCTATAAGAATGAATACAATAAAGAAAAAATCTTCTAAAATTGATTGCAGTGATGATATATAGCTTTTTAATGTAGTTGAATAACTTAGTTGTATCACATGTGAATTATGTCAGTAAAACTATTAAAATTAATTGTATGCATGATATTAATATGTTCCAATTCTCCTAAGGAAAAGATGGAGGAACATAAAAATATGCTTCTGGGAAAATAAGTAATTTTATAAGTAATCACAGAACATGATCTAAAATTGTGCCAAAACACAAGTCAGACAAAATATAATTTAGAAAAGCTGCCTCATGAAAAAGTAGAAGCAACTTTAAAGATATGGTAGAATTAAACAAAGGTGAAAAAACACTTGAGCATTTTTTAGTAATTTGAATGGGGAGTGTCCAAAGTATGAATCTAGAAAACTTGAAAGTTGTCAAAAATAAAATGGAAAACATAAATCTCAGGTTTTGATCTGGTATGATTGTTGGAAAACGCATTGATAACTTGCAATGTGCAGAAGACAGTTTCAACCACTAATTGAGGCACTTATGAACGAGTAAAAGAATTCCAACTCAGCCTAAGCAAACCTGAATCTTCACAGTAGGAAAAAAAGAGGAAGACCTTCAATGATATGGTCTGACAGATGGCTGCAAATTTTGGCTCAAGCATGACAGTGATTACAAGAATAGTGCAGGACTACTGCTTCATTTGTTTGCATAACTATCTCATTAGGGGCACAAAAGCTACGGCAAGGTATATAACAGTCATTGTGCAGAGAAAAGTACATGAAAGACCATAAATAGTAACACATGGATCCTTAAGTGCAAAGAAAATAAGTTATATGCTTACATAAAATACTTATATAGACATTTGTATCAATCATGAAAAATAATTTTTCAGATGTTGAAATTATTAGCAAAACAAGCATTCAAGACAATAAAATGCTCCTCTTTCATTTTCGAGAGCACTGATGATTTCCATAAGCTACACTTCCCAGAAAATCATGTTTCCTGCTTCACAGCACATTTGCCCTGTCACCTTACCATCTCCCCTTTCTCTCAGGTATTTCTTGTGAAAATTTTGGAAGCCGATAATCCCAGTTTTATTTTTTCATAATATGTAGACTTAAAGTTAATGTTGGCTACAAAAATGTGTGCTTTCTTGATACAATTAATGCATGAATTGTGATAACAGCTGTAAGAGTTCCCAATGAAATGATTTATTAAAAATTTTTTAAATGTGTGCTTTCAAAATCCTTGACACCCCAAACCAAATTTTCCAAACATGTTTCCTACACAAGAAACAAACAAAAGCAGCATACAAAAGAGACTGCGACTTATAATACTTCTATTTGATAATGACTCTTCTTGTATTAATTGTGACATATTTCTCCATTTAGACCACATGATTCAAACTTAGGAAGTAAGCTGAATCATTTTATGTTTGCACTGTTTTTCTTCTATGTAGAGTTTCCAAGGAACTGTCTTTAGAAAACTGATCCTAGAGGTGAGGTCTTCAAATTCAAACATAATGATGGAAATCTTCCAACTAAGAAAGGAAGATTTATTTTAGGTATCAAAGTCGAGTTCTTCTAAATTTTCATCCAGAAGCCTATCATGTATTTCTGTGCAAACAGAGTGTTCATCAAATCATCACACTTCCTTTTGCTAGGAGTTCTGTTTTAAATTGAAAAGGGAAAAAAAAGTAATTTTGGTGAATTGCCTACATAAGTAAAAATTCAAAAATTTTCATGGTAATTAGTTATATTCACATTTTCAAGCTGCAAGATACTAAATGCATATAGAAATATTTGAACTGCTGTAATATATCTCTCTCTAAACACATACAAGCACACATAAACACACAAAATCACATAAAAATCACATAGACCTTTTAAATACATAAAAATGCAAAATCACTCTTTTGGCCATATTGACTGACTCTATATATATATCTAAAGTTTATGTATAAATTTTTTAACCTTTACCTGAAAATTTGCTCTAAATTTACTGCCATCGATGGCAAAGAGAACTACTCTTGTTGGTTATTGAGACTAAGTCTGGTGAAAGTAGACAGCTTCATCTTCCTCCTATGATGTGACTGTTGGTCACCAACTGCTGACCTTGTAGCTAGCAACCAAATCACTGCATAACCAATTGCAGAAATTTAGACTATGTCAATATGACCTCCTGGAGGAAACGTGTTCCTTTAACAATTTTTTTGAGTTTTTAACAAAATGAAATCTGAGGGACAAAAATCAAATCTGTGGGTGAATGTGACAATGTTTTTCAACAAAGTTCTCCAAGGAGAGTCCTCACTACACTTGAGGAATGAACAGGTGCAATGTGAGAGTGACAAATCTTTCACTATATTTCTTGACCTTTACTCATCAATGCACTGTATAATTTTTATGAAACTTCTTCCTAATAATACCCTATGATCATTTAGGTCCTTCGAATCTTCTATTAGTCTCATTCATTTGACTCAACAAAGCAGCAATGTAATCTTCTGACTTAATTAGGACTAACTTTTGAAGATGCTGCCAGAGTTTCAGATCAGATTGCGAAGAGGATATGTATGACCCAGGAATAGCATGACGATGTCAGATGGATCTAAGCTCATAGCCAAGAACACCAGAAAGAAGTGTTACTTATGCTTGATTGACTATGAAAAAACAATAGGCTATGAACAACTAGGGATAGTCAAGCGTTCATGAGAAGGTTGGAGAGCGGAGAGGGAGGGGAAAAATGAGGTGCTGATACCAAAGGCTGAAGTAGAAAGCAGATGTTTTGAGAATGATGAGGACAACAAATGTACAAATGTGCTTGACACAATAGATGCATGTATGAATTGTGATAAGAGTTCTATAAGAGCCCCCAATAAAGTGATTTTGAAAAAAATTAAGACAAGTGTACAAACATAACCAGGGAAGGTTGTTTGCTTTAAAATTAGGAAAGATATCAGGCAGGGTTGTATCCTCCCACCATATTTGCTTAATCTTTATACTGAGAAAACCATCAGAGAAACTGGCTTACGTGAAGAAGAGTGTAGAAACCAACTTGGAGGAAGACTTATTCATAAGCTGTTGTGTTAGTCCAGGTAGACAAAACAAACTCATAGACATGTATATGAATATAAGGGTATGGTTTATATACAAGAGGAATAGGACATTGATTAAGCATCCTAACCCAGTCCAGTTCCAAGTCATAAGTCCGATATTAGCCCATATGCCTGATACCAGTCTTTAACATCTCCTTTTGACTCACGAAGTCACAGACCAGTGGGTGCAGAATCCTGGCGCTGGCAGGGGTCTCTTCAGGCCTCCTCGCTTCCAGGGCTCAGAGTCAATCAATAGCATCCAGTGGTGAGAGAATCAACTCCGCACTGGCAGGGATCTCCACATGGCTTCACCAGCTTCAAAGGTCTGGTTCCATCAGGGTAAGGCCATGTGGTTTCTCCTCTGTGTCCTTCATGAAGCTCCTCGGATGCTGCCATTTTGTCTTGCCCATAATTCATCATCTCTGAGACTAACTCCCAACAACTTGGGAGAGAGCTTCTCATCTCCATGAGGGAAATATTGCGAGA
Organism: Nesogale talazaci; assembly: GCA_004026705.1. Taxonomy (NCBI): domain Eukaryota; kingdom Metazoa; phylum Chordata; class Mammalia; order Afrosoricida; family Tenrecidae; genus Nesogale; species Nesogale talazaci. Next base: position 22,063 of record PVJH01011946.1, on the reverse strand, counting down.
TTTCCCTGAAGTCTCAGGAGAAAGCCCACACAGAGGGTTAATTGGCTACTCAATGTCTATATCCATATTAACAGGCCAGATTCTACTCCTACATCTCAATCATGAAATTAATATAAGCATATGACTGCCACACCTGCCATGTACAGCTGACATCACCTTGCTTGTTGAAAGTGAGGAGGACTTAAAGCTCCTGTTAAAGAAGATCAAGGTTTGCAGACTTCAGTATGGATTACAATTCAATGCAAAGAGGACCAAATTCCATCATGACTGGGCCATCTTTTTGGATGCAGAATATGTTGAAGCTAAAGATTTTGTCTTGCCTGGATCCACAATCACTGTTCATGTTGGCAGCAGTCAAGAGAACAAACAGAGCATTGAATTAGGTAAATCTGCACAAGATGTGTCTAGTGCATTGAAAAGCAAAGTTATTACTCTGTGAAGTACACAGCCCTAGTATTTCCCATTACATCATATGCATGTGAAATTTAGACATTGAATAAGGAAGACTGAAGAAGATTCAGTGCATTTGAATTGGTCTTCTGGAAAAGAATATCTAAATTACTGGGGACTGCTAACAGGACAAATCTATCTTTGAAGAAGTACAGCAAAGTGCTCCTCAGTGGCAAGGATGGAAAGACTTCATCTCACATATTTTGGGCATATTGTCTGAAAAACCAGCCCCTGGGGAAGGTCAGCATGCTTGGTAAAGTGGGAGGCTTTTAAAGACAGTAGAGCTCTCCGAATTTGGACAGTGCTAGTAATAATGGGTTCGCAAGTGGGAACAATTGTGACAATGGCTCTGTAACTGGCAGTGAGAGATAGGTTGTTATGGGTTAGAACCAATTCAATACACGCACCTCTCTTTATGTGCTCCCGCACCTTGCCAAGTTGGTGATGTTTAAGACACCAAATGAGATTGCAACAAGTCTGTTATGAGGAGAACTTGTTTACAGATAGGCAATGGTTCCAGAGACATATTTAAACATATATTTTAGGGAATGAATAAATGCTAGTGTGAACAGGAGCTGTGGAACTTTTTGATACACAGAGATGTAAATGTAGTCCCTAATTGCATGCAAAGTGTAGTTTTTGACAATTTATTCACTGGTCTTTATTTTTATCCTTGGGTTTGAAAGCATTAGATAAATCAGCAAAAATGTACTTATTTATAGTATATATAGAGACAAGTAAATAATTAAGACTGAAAAAGAATCAAAGCACTGCATGGATTATTTTATGCTGGCAAAGAATATTGAAAATATTCTAGAGACCACCAGAAGAACAAACCAATCTGTTTTGAGAGAATTAACACCAGAATATTTCTTAGGGGCAAGAATGGCAACAGTTTACTTGATCCATTTCATGTGCTTTGAACAGCATGCTTTCAAGAGAGTCCACTTTCTAGATCAAAGGGGAAAAGGGCATCATGCAAGACAAAGTGGAGCATCAGCAAAAAGACTATGGGGGTGGGAGCAGGAGGTGACACAATAGGCTAAAACGTAATATCCAGGAGGGTGGCACAGCACCAGGAGCACTGTATTCTGTTGGGCAGAGCATGGCCACAGTAAATTGGAATCGATTACACTGCACAAAACAACACTAGGATTGTATGTATTACTAATAAGAAGTACACAATTTTTTTTTAAAATTGCTGTGATAAAGCACAGTATGCCGTCAATGAAGAGTGAGTTGGAGGATTTATATGCGTTTAGACATAGTACATATATATTTATGTATATATGTATGTATGCATGCATGTATAAAAATATATTGTCCTGCAAATACATTGTACTCTTTTCACACTATTTTAACTTTCTACATTCCAAGATCCATCACAATGGCTACACAAAACTCAGGAAGAAAGGTCATGACAAGTGGATATATTAAAGACATTAGCAAGTTGTAGTGTCAGTGAGAAATAGTCAGGATTAAGTTATTTTTAATTCTGCTTTTAAAATTTCAAAATATTTCAGTTTATTTTCCTTCATATATTTATATGCATCTTCTCTTTTTAATTGTGTTGTGCTATAGCTAATATTTAATAAAAATCGATAAGTCTACCTTATCTTAGTGGGTGTTTAATCTTTGCCACATTCAACACTGGAAGGTTTTCTTTTTTCTTTTACCTATTGATGTTGATTTTCCATTTCTCTCAATTTCCTGTTCAGTGCCCCACTCCAGTTACTGTCTTCAAATATTCCTTCTATCAACTTCCCAAAATAGTCAAATATATAAAACAAGATCAAAGAGACAGGTGTCCAACTGTGACTACACAACACAAGCTAAAATTTAAAGAGAAAGCAGTGCTCTCTCTTCCGGTCCCTGGTGCTCTGGGAGCAGCAGGCGGCAGTGCAGACATGGCCAAGTCCAAGAGCCACAACCAATCCTGAAAATGGCACAGAAATGGCATCAAAAAAGTCTAATCACAATGATACGAGTCTCTTAAGGGGGTGGACCTCAAGTTCCTGAGGAACATGTGATTCACCAAGAAGCACAACAAGAACGGCCTGAAGAAAATGCAGGTCAACAAAGCCAAGGCCACCACTGCCCACGCAGAGACCATCAAGGAACTTGTGAAGCCCAAGGAGGTCAAGGCCAAGAAGACCCCAATGGGCATCAACTGCAAGCTCAGCCAACTGACCAACATCAATCACCCCAGGCTTGGCAAGCGGGCTCAGGCAGGTATTGTCAAGGGCCTCAGGCTCTGTCGGCCCAAGAACAAGGTACAAAGCAAGGCTAACACTCCAGCCAAGGCCTCGACTGCAGGAAAAGCTCTCAAAAGTGCCCCGGCCCCAGCTCTGGTCCCCAAAAGTGCCCCAGCTTCCACAAAATAGAGTTCTCTGCATGAGGGCCAGAGGGACTAAGGTGAGCCCTGGGCTTTGCCTGCAGGGTACTGGTGTGTTCTTGTGCTTTGTAAAAATAAACCCAGGCAATGCTGAAAAGAGAGAGAGAGAGAGAGAGAGAGAGAGAGAGAGAGAGAGAGAGAGAGAGAGAAAGCAGAGACTATTAAAATTTTATAATATATTCATATTGTGTCATATTCCTAGCCGAGGTACACCTGCTAAAATTCATGTAACAATACTCTTTGTATGTGGACTGAGCGCTGGTGGCATAGTGGTCGTACACAGACCTGTGACCCACTGGGCTGGCAGTTCAAAACCAGCAACAGCTCCGCAGGAACAAGAACGGGCCTCCTACTCCCACCAGAGGGCAGTGATGCCAAAAAAATTCTCTTTGTATGATATTCTGGCTGTTATTTGTACATGGATCAAGAGTCAGTATCCGAATGAAACAAGGAAATGCTGCATGGTTTAAAATCAGCAAAGGTGTGCAACAGGGTTGTATCCACTCACCATACTTATTGAAACAGTAAGCTAACAATTCCTCAGAGGCTGGCTTAAATGAAGAAGAATGTGCTATCACGATGGGAGGAAGGCTTATAACAACCGAAGCTATGTAGATGGCACGTCTTTGCTTGCACCACCCCACCCCACTGCTCCATAAATTGCTCTACCCTTAACAACTTGACTTGAACAGATAACAAAACCTGCCTTGCTGAAAGTAAGGATGACTTGAAGTACTTCCAGATGAAAACCAAGGATATCGGCCTTCAGTATGGATTACAACTCAAAATGAAAAAGACCCAACTCCTCAAAACTAGAAACTTGTCCAATAAGTAAGAACAGGATAGTGAATAGGTTGATGTTTTCAAAGATTTTTTTCTTGCTTGGATCCATTACTGGTCATGTCAGCAGCAGTCAAGGTGAGTTGCATTGGGTAAGTCTGATGGACTTTATCTCTGTAGAGTGTTGAAAAGAAAACATGTTACATTACATTGAGGACTAAGGTGCACCTGACCCAACCGTGGCATTTTCAATAGACTCATATGCATGTTAAATTTGGACATTGTGATAGTGGAGGAAAATATTCAAATTCATTGATTTTTTTCTGGGTCTTCCTTATTCAATGTCCAATATGTACACCACCAGGGATTTAATTTGTTCGTGAATTATACTGAATATTTGTCTTTCACTCTTCCTGTGAGACATCTCTATTTTCAAGCCACATGGATTACACTGAAGAAGCCAGGGCCCTGGAGCTGGAGGAACCATGTGGAGACCAATTCCTATACTGAGATTCTTATACCAATCCAAAATCCACACGACTTTCCACCCACTGACTTGTTACCTTCCTACATTTGGCATAATTGTGTGAGTAGCATGAGTCTGACTGGGATGGGATGCTTTCTCAATACAAAATTTTTTTATATGAAGATATATATACATATATATATGAATGTCTATGGATTTGATTCTCTAACCTACCAGAATAACATAAGGAACAATATGGTTCTTGTGATATTTTGAGAAAATATTGGAGTTGTCAAGAATTTTGTTTGTTTCAATATATAAAATGTTGAACAGCATGGATATTACTTTGAGTTCTATGGTTCACTTGACTTAAGCTATGTTACTTTTCATGTTTTACATATATGTTTAAGTTAGTTATTGAATAAGGAAGACAGAAAAATATCATTGCATTTGAATTATGGTGAAGAATATTGAAAAGTATTGAAAAGAACAAGTACGAGACAAACACTTCTTCTGTCGTGGAAAAAGTACAGCGAGAATTCTCCTTAGAAGCAAGAATGACAAAAGTTCCTCTTGCATACTGTGGACAGGTTATCAAGAGAGATCAGGCCTTGGAAAAGGACATCATGCTTGGAAAAATACAGGGGCAATTATAAAGAGGAAACCCTTCAACTAGATGGGTTCATACAGGCGCTACAGCAATGAGCTCCAACACAATTGTGAGGATGCTGTGGGATTGGGTGGTGTTTCCTTCTGTTGTCCATTGTGTCACCATGAGTCAGAACTGACTGGTACCTACCAACAAGATCACAGCTACTATACATATAAATGAAAGGAAAGACCTACAGAAAAAAAACAGATCTCTTTTCAAATTCTGAATTTATGTATATGTATATATATGTATGTATGTAAACAAAACCACCTTACCACCTTCAAAGTACTCTCCATTGTATGTGCTGCATTTGTCAAACCTGCAATTCCATGTTTGGAAACAGTTTGCAAGCTCATCTGTTTAGATGACTGACAATACTGTCCTCAGCCTTCCTTCACTTCAGTCAAAGTGCAGGCCTTTTGTCTCTCTCTTTATTCCTGAAAACAGAAAGAGTAAGGTGTGGGAAAAGAAAGGCATGATGGACTCTTGTTTTGCAATAAACTGGTGTACTGACATTGCTGCATGAGCAGGAGCATTGTCATAGTTACAAAACCAGAAAACCAGTCTCCTCCCCAACCCCTGTCACAAATCAGACCTTTGTTGTCACACACTGTTGTGAGATCTATTCACATCTTCCAAATAGAAACCATGATTAGCAGTTTGACCTGATGGAAGAAACTATAAATGCATCCCCCCCCCTCTCTTCTAAAAAACCCAATTGAACATCACCTTGCTCTTTGATTTCATGTGATAAGCATAATTGGGGTGTAATGATGATAATCTCTCCCACTGACTTTGTTGATGTTTGCATTTAGGGTCATAAGAATAGCACTGTGTCTGGTCATCAGTAATGACTTTGAGAGAAAAAAAAAAGTCTGGGTTGCTTCAGAGAAGTTCTTTTAAAGCATGGCTTGTTTCCACTTGGCACTCTTTTCCCTAGTCAGTCAGAAACCAAGCCACAAATTACACAGAGACCTTTATCACTCCCTACTCTTCCATTATACAAACTCACTGAAATGAGCTTCTAGCCAGTCCAAATAACTTCCCCCATCCCCTCAATGGTCCACTGTCAGTATTCGAACGCACCTTTTTTTAATTTGTAATTTTATTTTATTGGGGGCTTTTACAGTTCTTATCAAAATCTATACATGTACCCATTTTGTCAAACACATCTTTACATGTTTTCATCATCTTATTCAAAGTATCTTCTTCCTACTTGAGCTCCTAGCATCATCTCCTCATTTTTCTCCCTCCCTTCTCTGCCTTCCTTCCCTCGACCATGTCCACTTCATAATTTATAAATTACTTTATAAATTACCAGCACTTCTTAATGTGTTACACTGACTGCTGTCTCATTTCCCTTACTTTCCTGTTGTCTGTCACCCTCATATCCTAGGATGGGTGGGGGCATGCATCAATCATTGTCATCAGTTTCCCTTTACTTAACCCTGACCCCTGAAGCAACAAAGCCCACATGCAAGATGTACACCAGCCTGTGTGATCATGTGTTATCAAGGGGATCAGGCATCAAAGAATCAAACAAACAAACAAAAGGCATATCACTGTGAATGAGGGAAGAGTGGCGACCCAAAGCCCATTAGAAGTCAATTGGACACCCCTTTATCAGAAATGCCACAGGAAGAGAAGAGTCAATCAGAATGTAGTATAGCACCAATAAAACACAATCTTCCTCTACTAATGCTTCCTTCCACCTGCTACCATGATCCCAACTCTATCTAGTCAACCCAACTAGAACAGATCATACTCAAACAGATAAGAGCTTGAAACACAGGGAATCCAGAACAGATAAACTCCTCAGGACCAATAAGGTGAGGAACTGCACACATTTTGATGACATTATTATCCATTAAGGAATTTGATGGGCATCCAGATTGAGATTTGTCATCAATCAATATTTCACCTTTTTTTGAAACAAGGACACCCCTCATACACTTGAGTTTTCCCCATAGCACTATCCCTTTAAGCTGTGTTTGAAAATCACAATAGTTTCTGTGGCATTTGAAAATTTCACAGCCTCATGTTGTTCTCTTAAATAGGCCATCACAAAAAAAGTGAGGCTTCAGTGAAACTTCTTTTATGAAAAAATTCACTGTGACCAGACAGAACTTTCCCAGGTGACACCACTCTGTGCACTAACTTAGAGTAAGTTGTTAGATGCTAGCCTAGTGGGGAAAATGCAGGGGAAATGTGTACTAGGGGATGAGGGGGTTTACTTCTTTGTATGTAACAATCTTTTGGAGGATTAAAATAGTATTTGAGGGTAGTTGTATATACGTTCTTTTTGTTCCTTCCAATATAATTTACAACTGGCCTTGAGAAAAAATAAGATTATAACACTACATAATCATTGAAGAATGGAATTGGAAATTAAAGAAAATTGGCTGACTTTATCTCTATTAACCTATCAAGAGGATAAACACATGGAAGACACTTTCGCTATAGATTCTATTCCTATAAAAGGACTGCAATCACCCTGCCATCTCATCATTTCCTACTGAAAGCAGCCCTACAGAACAGAGTAGAACTGCCCTTGCTTGTTGGGGAGATCACAACTCCTCAGAGGTGTAGGAATCCATGTCTTTCTCCTGTGGAGCAGCTGCTGGAGCCTAACTGCTTTTCTTGCCCTAATAGCCCCATGTCTTACCACTATGGCACTAGGCCTCCCATATTACTAAGGATAAGTTTAAAATATAAAGAGAGAAGCTTACCACCCAAATGGTAAAGTAGCACGAATAAAGATATAACCCAAGGGTAAAATTTCACATAATGTCAAATCTAAAGCAAAACAAAACAAATCAAAACAAAAAAACTGAAATCAGGTCAGCTTGGCTCAGTGCTGTCCTCAACAGCATCACAGCTTGGAAGCATTCAGTAATACCCAGGTTCCATAAACCCTACGGGAAGACACTAAAGCATCTTTGCAATATAGAGTGACAGGCAGCTTCCAGTGCCAGCCTTTCAGTCAGCAGAATGGTTAAGGATTCTTCTATAACAAATTTAATATATCATTGAGTTAAAGGAGGGGGGGAAGTCCTCATTATAATTAGCATTAACAACCTTTTTTCTTAAATAAGTTGTTTGCATTCCTCTTAAATATTTCCCATTAGAGTTTTGTCCTTTGCATCACCTTCCCTTTCAAGACTTCACTAATTTCTTTGTGAATATGTAGATGCTTTCTAGAGAAGATCACTTTCCTTCATTTTGCACACATACTGGATGAATAACTGGTGACTTCTGGATATCTCAAAATAGGATTTTCAGAAAGGAACAAATTCTTTACCCCTCAACCACTAAAACAAGCATAAAATTTTGAATGTGTTTTAAACTCTATCTTTATTCTCTCTGTATAGTGATTGTCCAATTATATTTACATGAACTTGCTTTATTTTAAGAAAGGAGACCTGGTGGTGGAGCGGGTTACTTGCAGGACTGCTAATAATGAAGTCATCAGTTTGACTTAACCAGTCACTCTGAGGAGAAAGATGAGGTCATAGCTTCCCAGAAAGGTTTGCATTCTTGGAAACCCAAGAGCAGCACTTTTATTCTGCCCTATACTGCCACCATAAAGATTTATATAGCTCCAAACAGCAACAAATCTCCCTTCTCTCCTCAATTCAAACTACTCAGTTTCTTTCTATTCTTGTTATGGCATAACAACAAAATCATTAGCATTGTATGACAAGTTCAGTAGAATATGGTTCCTGATAAATCCTCTAGATGTGAGCTGAGCCCCAGTGGCGTAGTGGTTGAGTGTGGAACTGCAGCCCACTGGAGTGGCAGTTCAAATCCAGCAGCAGCTCTCCAGGAGCAAGGCTGGGCCTCCCAATCCCACCAGAGGGCAGTGATGCCAAAAAAAGTCCTCTAGATTGAATACTGGTTCCATATTTATCTTCCAGGTTCAGAGTCGTCATTCAAGGGAAACTACATTAGTGGTCTAAATACTTGTATCTATACCAAGACTAATAAGTCACTATGTCAAGATATATGAAATTTAGGATGTTTTCATTTAAGTGTTCTAGTCTAGGAAAATTTACCACTTCTTTATATACCAACTAAACATACACAGCAAATACCTAAGTAAAAATTTTTATTTTTCATAAAATGTTATTTGTGCATTTATGCATTTTTGTATTTGCATTTATATTTTCTTTAATGTCTCTTTGACCATTACATTATAGTAAACTTACTAAGAGGATGGAATCAAATCATATTTCTTATTGAAGCTTCTATACATAGAATATTACTAGACTTAAATAAATGCATTATTAATGTTTATAGAATTAATTGCTATCACACAAATATATATGAGATGTAGCAAACAAATTGGATCATTTTCTTGGTTTGAAGCACATTGAAAAATAAACTGACATTGAATTTCTTGGAATAAAATGAAAAACAGACATTATGAAAATGATGGTCTTGGTGATGATTAAGAAATGTCCCAAAGTGTTATGAAAGAAACTAACTTTGTGGGGGAGATTGAAAGGCACTGAAGTGTGAAAATTATAATAAAACCAAGTAATGACTTTTCAAGGATATTCGGTGAAACTTTATAAATGAGATTTGTAAATGATGTGACCCAGTTGCTGGTAATAGAAAACTAGATTAAAGAATTATAATGTCTTTTATTTTATTTTAAGTTGTCTTTTGACCAAGAGTAATGGAATTAGTATATTGTTAAATTGACTCTAAGCATATATGGTTATACCTCATTTATCTCGCATTACGAAGTAAAGATATTGTTCTCTAGATTAATAAAATATTCAGACATGTGTAAGTGTCTTTTAAAATTAAGTAGTTAGAGTTTCACTTCTGTAATAACAACATGAGCATTTCTGTGGACAATACCCCCAGAAAAAAAAAAAAACACATTCAAATCTAGTGAAAACCATGAAGAAACAAAGTAAAGTTTCTGAAAATTACTACAAAGAAATACACACAATCATGAAACATTCTTTCAAGATGATATATTAAATTGTGTAGAAATAGCAAAGTTTGTGGCATTTGAACTTTAAGACCTCTCCCGCAATCCTTGGTGTAAACTACATGTTGGTGGGCATGGCCCAGAAAATGAGTCTTTGCCCACACAAGTTCCCAGTCAATGCAGCAATAATGGCTATGGCTAGCCATCATCACTTATTCTCTTCAACCTCAAATTTAAGAAAATTGAAAAGCAAGGACTTTGAGGATGAAGGTGCACCTTAAGCAAGCCATCATATTTCCAATCACCTCATATATGTGTGAAAGTTGGACATGGAATAAGGAAGACAGAAGGAAAAATCAATGCATTTAAACTACAGTGCTGGCAAAGAATATAGAAAATGCCATTAAGTGTGAAAAGAACAAGGAAATCTGTTTTGGAAGCTGTACGCTCAGAATCGCCATAGAGGCAAGGACAGTGAGACTTTGTACCACCTGCTATGGGCATGTTGTAGGAGAGACAAATCCCTGGAAAGGGACATTGTGTTTGGTAAAATAGTGGGGTAATGAAAGGAAGACCTTCAACAAGAATGGATGGTCACACTGACTCTACAAATGGACTCAAGCATGAGAATCATTGTTCATAGAGCACAGGGCCAGGCCATGTTTGGATCTGTTGTACACACAGCCACAATGAGTCAGATCCAGCTGCTCAGCACCTAACAACCCAATCACAAATGCCTCGTAAGTCTCTAAGAAGTCAAGATTTCTCTTTCCCTACCCACAACTTGTCTATCAGTTTATTGAACGCTGATGGCTTTTCTGCTACTATGATGCTAGGAGCTATGTCACTTGTATTTGAAATATGAGCAAAGCCACTCAAGGTAAACAGGCTGCAGTAGAATTTGCAGGGTTAAAGCAGGTTACAAAGAAGTAAGAGTTGGTTGACTTAAGATAGATTCATCACTAAAAATCTTATCAATATTAGCAAACCATTGTCTGATATTTTGAAAAACTTGTGAATAGCAGTAGAAGTTAGTCAGATATTCTGATGGACAATAAGGCGCTCCCATCTCATGTCACTAAAATTAAGAGGAAGGAAAAATTGTCGTCTCAAAAGAGAGTCAATGATGACATGGATGGAGAATGGTGAGATTTTCATTTACTTGATGAGGCAGAACTCAAAATGAGAAAAAAGGGGCTAAAATATCTATTAGTAGCTAAGATGCAGATTTATGAAGTGTGATTCTAGGAAAATTAGAGGTCAGGCAAAATTAAATACCCACTCAAAAGTCACCACTATCAAGTTGATTATGATGTAGTATTATAACTGCCCCTGTGGGTTTCAGAGATGATAACTCTTACTAGTGTATAAAGCCTTGATGTTCTAGTGCAAAGCAGCAGAACTGCTGGGCATGTGGTTAGCATCCCAATACATAATCACTAAGCCATCAAGAACTGCTAAAGTTGGTATTGTGGGCATCAGTGAACAAAAATGCATTGGTATTGGTCATTTTCAACCAGGCAATAGAAGTCTTGCAGGAATGAAATATTCAAGAGGATTGGAATCAATTGATCATCAAAGAGAGTATTTCAAGAATGATTTTATTGAAGTTGGCATAACTGTGCTTATTATGGAGCCCTATTGGCATATTGGGGTAGGTTGAACTTTTGCCCACAAGGTCAGCTGTTCAAAAGCAACATCTTCTTCTAGGAAGAAAGGTGAGCTTTTCCACTCCACAGGTGTTACAGTCTTAGAACAGCCAAAGGAGCAGCTCTAGTAGGCTCTGCAGGGCCACTGTGACTCAGAATGTACTCAAGAGCACTGAAATATTTTGAAATTTGAAAAGGGCACTGACTTTGAAATCTTTGTGAAGCTTTTGTGTGAACAACAAATATCAGGTTTTCTACACTGCTCTCGTCTCCTCTAAGTGAACTTTGGTACTCAGCATGTTTTCATAGGTTTCTCACAATACTTCATTCATGCTCACTTATCAGCTCATTGTTAAATGTTTTGGCAATTTATGTCAGAAAGATAGTGCCAAAATTACGCCAAATGACAAAGTATCTGTCTGTGGACTCTCATTGGTTGGAAGTTGGTGGCAACTCTCAGGAATTCTGTGCTTTTGGAATGCTTAGCTAGTGTTTAAATATCTCCTTAAAGAGGAGCTGATCATTTGAAAGAGTTCTGCTAGTGCTCAAAAAGGAAAGAACATCATTGAAGTAATAGTATGCCAAACTTAAATCATTCTATATTGAATTTATCATGAACAAAGATCATAATTAGGTAAAGCATATCACCAGTTTTATCATTAATTCATATAGTAATTATTTTGAGTCTTGCTTGCATATATCTTTTATGTAAAACAGAGTCTAGTTTCTTAATTATGAGTGGTAGAATAATCCTTTCTGTACGTATTTATGTCAACCATTAAATTTAGAGTTCCATAACATCTATCCGCTATTTTAACTGATATTCTTTTAGAGGTTAAGCAAGATTTACTGATGAGAAAAGCAGTGGAATGTGAAGGGAGTGCAGAAATTATATATTAAATTACTGAAATTAATTAAATCCTTCCACTGCACAATATACAGGAATATTTCTAGAAAGAAAAGAAATGAAAAGAAAACAATGACCAAATATAAACCTTTCACATATCCTGAGTAAATGTTATAAAATGTCAGGTTTTTAATTATTTTTTCACTTGGTGGGAACTTCTTACTAGTATCAAATTTGACTATTTTCCTTCAAAAAGAGATTTATTTGTCTCTTTGTCATGCCAGAATCCTTTCAATATTTTTCACTGGCACCATTAATAAAAGTGCATCGATTTTGTTGGTCTTCCATATTCAATGGGCAACTTTTGCATGCATATGAGCCAATTGAAAATAGTATGGATCAGCTACAAATCAGCCCTCAAAGCATTAGCCAAAGAAAGGAAGCCTAACAGGTTGTTCACAAAACAATATCATTGATACGGCATGCAATCATTGAAAGAGAAATGTCAGAAGCCCTGGTCAAATTCCAAAGAGTACATGGAACAAGAGATATCATTTATGATGTTTCTTATGACAGATGGCTCTTGGCTCAAAGCAGAGAATACAAAAAAGGTGTTCATTTATGTTTCATTGACTATGCAAAGGTAGTATACTCTGTTGGCCATAAAAAACTCTGGATAATTTTGAGAAAATAGGAATCACAGAACTTTTCATTGTCTTCATGAGTAATTTGTATATAGATCAAGAAGCAATTGTGCAAATTGAATAAGGACATACTGCATGGTTGAAAATCTTCTTGCCATACTTGTTCAATCTATATACTAAGAAAATAACCAGAAAAAAAGGTTTATATGAAGAAGGTGGCCTCAAGGCTGGAGGAAGTCTGAAAACAACCAACAGCATTCAGATGACACAACCTTATTTACTGAAAATGAGGAAGATTTGAAACAGTACACAAAGTGAATCAAATGTCCCTGATTTAAAATAGGAAAGCAGATAGCACATGCCACAATGACGGTAGCAACAAAGTAATAGACGAAATAGAGTATACATAAAAGAGTTGAACTCAGAGAAGTGAAGTAGTTCACAAAAGCGAACAAACTGCTTTAAACTTGGAAATGAGACAAAAAAAAAAAAAGCAAGGTGACTTCAACTCAAATGGTAAAACATCATCAAAGTAAGTAAGAAGAAAACCACCAAATTCCTGGAGAATGGTAAAATAAACCCTAAAAGTAAAGAAAGAATAACAGGAGTACCCGAGAGCATAGAAATATATTATGAACAAATAAGTAACAATCTAATGAGTGGCAATGGTGATGGGCTCATCTGATCTCCTCTTCCTTCCTTGTTGCCATGAAGCAAGAGTCAGACATGGCTTCATCCTCCACCCTTTGTAACTTGTTACGACACCAGTTGTTCCTTCCACATCACTTGACATCTATGAGGGTTCAACGATCCATGGCAATAGCCTCGTATGTTGCCCAAGTCAGGTTTAGCAAACTGTTAGCAGAGAGTCGTTGGAGTCTTCAGTCAGAGGCCAACCATCTCTCCCTTGTTCTCAGCCACTTCTCTGGGCCAGTCACACCCCTCATCTTCAATCTCCTTACCTTTGCCTTCATGACCAATAACCTATCCTGCCTTTTCTCTGCCTCCGAGTTCTAAAGTCTCATTCCAGAGGAGGAAAAGGTACCCCAAAACTTTGGCACTTGTCTTTTTCATGTGTCCCAATCTCTGGTTCATCTGTTCTCATTCACTTTTGTCAATTCAGACAGAGATCTTGAATGTGCTCTTCCAATAGCCTCTCGTTTTTCTCTCTGTGGCTTCTTCAAGGAGAGCGGAATCGAAAACTCAATGATTCCCTCTTTTAGTGTCACATATCTTCTATTTGCATAGCACCACTCAATCCTCTGTTGGTAGTAAAGGAGACTTGGATATAAGAACCAGATTAAGAAAGATCATATCATTAAAAACTCAAATGCACCCAAAAGTCACAGCAAATTGACAGTAATAAAATTATACTTCTCACTAACAATATTGAGTGAAAATGAATTGAAATCACTGGTCAAGAGGCAGAGTCTAGCAAAAATGCTATAAAAACAGATCCCATCATCATGCTGCCAGCAATAAAGACACCTTGGCACAAAGAAAAGCATTAACATTAAAAAGAAAGGCTGGAAAAAATGTCAAAGAAATAACAATTTTCAAAGGTAGAACTTGCAGTATTAATGTCTAACAAAATATACCTCACAGTAAATATCATCGTGAGAAATAAAGGTACTATATAGTGATAAAATTTCAAAAAAAGAAATAAAATGCTAATATTATGAATAATAAAAGAAACAGAGCTATCTGAAATAGAAAAGATAACTACACAATATATTTTGAATGCCTTTATCCCAAAAAATTTGATAACCTACAAATGATGGATAAATTTTTAAAAATGTAATACCTACCTAAATTTACACAGGCATATGAAACACCTAGCTATAGTATAAGGAGAAACACATCAGACCTTTAAAAACATCTCAATGACCAAAAAAAAAAAAAAAAATCCAGGGGTAGAGGGCTTCTATCAAATATTCAGAGAAGAGTTAACACCAATTCTGTAAAAACTATTTCAGAATACAGAAAAGGAGAGCTAGCCCCTAAAGCCTTTTTATATCATAAGTAATCTGATACACAAACCAGGTAAAAATATTGCCAGATTATAAACTTATAAACTAATATCCTTTACGAACACAAGTGCAACATTTTCAACAAAATCTAGCCGGGAGAATTCAACAAAAAACTTTATAAAATATATCAATGATGAAGGAGGACTTGTACCAGGTCTACAAGGAACCTACCCAATAGCACCCAAAAGCAAAAACAAGAAGAGTCCATCATTAGACTATCAGTCAACATAATCCATCATGTAAATAAAACACATGGAAGGGCCCATATGATCATACCAAAAGTCAGAAACAGTATGCAAAAAATGCAAATATTGTAAAAATCTACTCTAGGGTAAAATGCAAATTCCTCAACATATTAACAGCCATAGACACAAATCCAACAGTCACAATGTCATTGAATGAGAAAATGAAAACCAATAATTGAAAGGGAACCTGACAAGATGCTTTCACTGTCAATTTAATTTAATATGGTCTGAATGTTCTAGCAAAAGCTGTTAAAGTTCAAAAAGAAATTGAAGGCATTCAGATAGGCAAAGAGGCAGCAAAGCTCTGTGTTTTTAGATAATATGATTATATATGTGGAATACTCTGCAGAGTCACAGGAAAATTACTGGAAATTAATGAAAAAAATTGGTATGCCAGTATGTTCCAAGATCAATAAACAAAACTCAATAGGATTTATAAATACTAAGGAGAAGAACTCTGAAAGGGAAATTAAGAAAATGATAATATTTAAAACTACCGAAACATGAAATACTTTGGAATAAGCCCAAGCAAGGAAACAAAAGATTTCTATAAAGAAAACTACACAACATGACTAAAAGAGACTCAAAGAATTCTACATAAAGAGGAAAATCTCCAAGCTCAGAGACATTTGTGAAAATGTCATCATAACCTAAAGCAATTTAAAAATTCAGTGCAATTCCTATCAAAAATCCCTGGATCATTCTTTAAAGAAATAGAAAAAGTCTATGATATGGATGGAAACCCAATATAAACAAAGTACAACTAAAGCAAAACAAACAAAAACAACACAAAGTGGGAGACCACTCCCTAATTTCAAAAGCTGTTATATAGACATGGTAGTAAAACTATCTTGGTATTGCTACAGCTACCGACAGATGTATAGAAGGAAATTTAGAAGTCAGAGATGTATCCATCTACCTACAAATAACTGATTTTTTCTGTTCCTCATTTCTTTTTGTTTTTCAAAACCATTTGGGGGGGGGGCATTTCAGCTATAATATCATTCTATGGTTCAGTCATATCAACTAGTACAAATGCTACCATTTTCAGAATATATTCTTAAACTCCTTAATATCCTCTTCCATTTACTTGCCCTCTCCCAATGAACCCCCGGGAACCCTTATTCTCTTTCCTATCTCTATAATTTCATTGATGTGGAGTTTCAAATACTGGAAAATAAACATATTTTTAAAAATCAAGAGGTTACCTGAGGACAAAATGGATCTAGGTCAGCCATCTCCCCAATTATTCTCTGTAAGCAGTTCCTCCCATAATAGATGGAGATCATAGGAGGCTTATTTACTATGTAGATCTCACAAAGGTCTCGAGCTTCTGTTGCATGTATAGCCTCTGTTAACCCGAATTTCACAATTTAGGTTCAGATACTATTCCCTTTTTTGCCTTTGCATGATTTACAATCTTGGGTCACTGATGTTGGTGTACTTCTTTCATGTGGACTAATTAGACATCTCTTTTAGATGGCTTCTTCTTTGGAAAGTTGCCTTTTCTAGGAGCTATTCTTTCTGCTATGTGGGCACCATCTAATTTTTTTCACCAGGTTTCTACTGCACCGCTACCTTCTGTGTTCCCATCCTGAGGGAGAATATAGCAAAGGGCCAGGATGTAAGAAGTAATTGCTCTTAAATTGGAGTTAGGATTTGGTGTGAGCCCCAAACCCATTTCTGGAGCTATGCTTCTTGTTTTGTTTTTGCTTTAGAAAAATCTGGCTTAGCTCCTTTTAGAGTCCTCTTTGTTAATTTATATTAGGGAGTCTTATTTACCATATCCCTGGGGCATAAATTCTTCCATTAAAAAATTGTTGATGGAGGAATATTGGGCCAATGTGGGCTAATTACCTATAATACCTTCATTGTACAGAATAAATATGTCATGACTGGATGCTATTTACACAACTGATATTTGATAAAATGTAAAAATAAATGGGGAAGTGATATCCTCTTCAATAAATTGTTGTTGTTGTTCTTGTTGTAGTTAGTCAGTTCTGTCTCATAGTGAGCTGTGTACAGCAGAAGGAAACACTGCCCAGTCCTTCACCAACCTTACGACTGGTGTATTGTTTGAGTCCATCATTGAGAACGTTAATACAAATGTTTTATGATCCTTGCCTCTTAGATATATTCTGTACTTTTTCCAACTTAAATTAATTTCTCCTTTTTAAAAAAATAATTTCTCCTTTTGAAAGTTCTTCAAACTTTCAAAACTCTTCACCAGGAGCAAAATTCAAATATATTGAAGTCTTAAAAGCTACTTTAATGATAACAGGAGTAAAAGTTCTAGCTTAAACTTTTAAGAAACTTCTTGCCTATGTACATAAAAGCTGTTATTGGTTTCAGCCTGAAAACAAGAATCAATTATATAATAAAATATAGAAACAGGTGACTTGTGCTTTGAGAGGGGCATAAAAAAGAGGTGAAACCATTGATCATGATGTTTGGAAAATAATGTCTTTAGTTAATCTTGCTATAAAACCATTTCAGTCAGATACTGAAAGAGAAAGAGAAAACTTCTGAAAGTGATGCAGGAGTTGCTATGGGCCCATCTAGCAATCCCGTATATGACAAAGTCTATGATCACTCTGAAGCTGAATCTTCTTCATCATCAGATTCCTCCTCTGAAGAGGAGAATAAGTTCTCCATATCTGAGGAATTAAATAATTCGGTTTGTTCAGTAAATACAATGTCTGAGTGTCTTCACTTAGATTCTTGAAAGGCAGTTGTAGAGACGACAGCCCCTTATCTTGAGGAAAAGCCTCCAGTGTGTCCCAAAGAGACAAGTTTATGCCTCGAATTACAGCTGAGAGATTGAAACTACTATGTGAATTAAATGTGACTTCTTTAGCCTCTCCCATATTCACGACTGCTCTTTCCCCTGTTACTAGAACTGAGGTTGCTGCTGATATTCAGTTGATATGCTAATGGGTGGGAACGTGAAGGGCATGAGTTTAAGATTTTGAAAGCTTCAAAGGTAGCTATATACTCATATGGGTTACTGTCACCTTATGTTCAAAGGTTTTTATATTCTTATGTTACTGACAATATTATGATTCCCTTAGTTTGGAATAATTTAATTAAAACAGTATTAAATTCTGGCCAGTATACTCAATTTAAAGGTTGGTGGCATAAGGAAGCTGAGAAACAGGCTCGGATTACTAGTCATGGGCCACCACCACCATCAACATTTGAGCAACTGACTAGCACTGGTCCTTTTGCTGCTACTGCTCAGCAAGGCATCTTCAGGGATGACATTATTGAATAAGTCTGCAATCTATGCGTACATGCTTGGAAAAAATAGGATGAAAAGGGAGGAGCAGGCAAAATATTTACTAAAATTTTACAAGGACCAAAAAACTCTCTTCCTGATTTTGTGTTCTTTCTTTCTACTGCTGTAGAAATCATGCTGGGAATCCCCTGAAGGCAAACTTCTCTCCTTCAGCTGTGGTCTGTTGACTCCTGTGCCTCACTCCCACTACTCAAGAGTTTAACTCTAAATCAATCTCCCGGTCAGTGGTCACAGTAACCTTGATGTAATGCAGCAAAACAGACCACCAACAAAACTTTAACCTTTGCTAACACTTGGCTAATGAAATTTTCATAAATAGTGATTCTTTAAGTTTAGGTGGAGACAGCAAATTTTAGAAGGTCAAAGTAAGTTGCAAATAGTTAAAACAAGTGATGACAATTTATGATCTTGTTCAGCTTGCCAAGGTGTTTCTGTCACTCTTTGTCCTTTAGGAACTAATCCTCGAGGAACAAGCTGGATCCAAACTTCACAAAGAGAGATTACTCTAATTCCTTTTGACAAACTTAAATATGTTCATCATTCTATTGATACTTTTTCTCATTTTTCAAGGGCGATTCCTACTACTATAGGAAGTGCTGATGCTATCACTCATTTGTTAGAAACATTTGCCATTATAGGAATTCCACATACTATTAAAATAGATAATGGTTCTGTGAAAAATTTCTAAAAATGATTTACTTTTTTCCATGTACATGGAACTCAACAATTGACTGCTATTCCATGAACAATTGGCTAATTTATCTCAAGCAGTTATTCCTTTGGGAAACCCGATTAATAGTATTGAGCAGTAAATTAAATTAAAATGTGACTGGAATCATAAGTCCATATGTGTTACTCCTGTGATTTATATGGATACTCTGTTCTTTGGGATTGTGTTAAAATACATTTATTGAGTTATCACAATTCATCACAGGATATTTTGCAATTACAATATTATATACACAATACTTATAAAAAATAAATGGAACAGATTGATGACACTCAAGTGCTTGACAGTTTTTTGCAAGGTTTCCATCAACTTAACCCTAGGGTTGCTTTTGTTCATAATTTGTCTTTCTTTTGTCTTTGATATAATATACCGAAAAATCCTTGGCAAACAAAAAAACGTAGGCAGAAGAGATGCTGCCCTTGCAGTATTATTTCTTCATCTGGATGCTATTACAAAGGGGGGTGGATGTAGCTGGAACATGGTCAGAATGAAGCTACAAAGCAAAACTTCAACATACACATTCAATGCCAATATGATTTGCCCACAAGTGCATATTGAGATAGCAAGGAGATGTCCTTCCTAAAGAGTGTTATACTGGAGTTTGTTTTGTCTCTGTTCTTCACTTTGTGGATTTTATTTTTACAGCACCTGGGTTTTTAAATAATATTGTTCCACGAATGTTACTTATCATGTATTCCCAAATTTGAGTATGAATAAAAAGAAAGGACACAACTCAGTTCTTGGTTGCATGTCCGAGTTAACAGTAGCCCTCTGCTTTCTTATAGATTCATTCTGTGTGCTTCCTGTGTCTCCATTCATTTATAACAGCGATGCCTGAAAACTTTGATCTTCAGCAGCACGTATTCTCTCTAGGTCCTCCTTAGTGTCAGAAAGCAAGTTCATGTCATCTGCATATCTCAGGTTATCATAGGACTTTCACAAATCCTCATGTCACAGTCATCCCCATGAGATCCATTTTTTCTGATTATCTTGTCAACACACAGATTGACTTGGCAGAGTGAGAGCACACAACCATGATGCACATCTTCTCTGGTTTTTAAACTTTGCACTATGCCTCTTTTGTGTTCACACAAATACCTATTGATCCTGTATAGGTTCTGTTTGGTCAAAATTAAGAGCTCTGTAATCCTCATTCTTCTCAAAATTATCCATAATTTTTTCATGATTCATACATCCAATGCCTTTGCATAGTAAATTAAATGCAAGTTAAGATCTTTTAGTATGGCCTACTTTGAAACCAAACCCATCTGAAATCAGCACTGATACCCCTTGCTCCACACCCTCTTCTGAATCCAGCCTTAATTTCTATCAGCTGCCTCGCAACGACTGCTATAACCTCTGTTGTATGATCATCAGTAAACTTTTCTTTGCATGTGATATCAATGGTCTCCAGGTGGAAGTCAATAGCCCAAATCATAAAGATAGATAAAATGTCTAACCTAACACATTACATTATGCAATCTGGTTACCAGGGAACAGATTAAGAAGGTAATGGATTATTGAAATCGAGTGACTTGTTAAGAAATAAAAGTCTTTATTATAAATTTACCTTATCAGTTAGTCAGAATGTTTTTATTCTTGTTTTTGCTGAATAGTTATCCTAACAGGATTAAAGAAACATCTGCTTTTTAAAAGAACATACTGAAAAACAAATATTTATTTTATTTTTTTGGAATCACTGCCTTCTGGTGATGGGAGTAGGTGGCCCAACCTTGCTCCTGGAGAGCTGCTGCTTGATTTGAACCTCGAACCCACTGGGCCGCAGTGCCGTACACAATCACTATGCCACTGGGGCTCAACGCAAACATTATCTGTAGAATATCTTTTTGCTTGTTTGTTTGTTTGGGGTTTTTTTTTGGGGGGAGGGGTGGCATCAATGCCCTGGTGGGAATAGGAAGCCCAGCCTTGCTCCTGGAGAGCTGCTGCTGGATTTGAACCACCAACCCTGTGGGCCACCATCCCACACACAACCACTGTGCCACTGGGGCTCAGCCCTGAAAACAAATATTTAAAAGCACATATTTTGGGTCAAAGGTTTGCATCTCATTGAGGGAGCAGATGGATACATTCTTGGTTTATGAAGGCAAAAGGACTTAAGCTTTCAATTAGATATTTCAGTTATAGCACTTCATATGACTCAAGGAAATACCTTAAGACAATGCTACTTAACATTATGTTCATCATGCTAATAATTTAAATTATATGCATAAGGTAAAGATAGATTTATAAGTTTTTGAGAACTAGATGAATAGTTCAATTTGTAATTTTATTTTCAATTTACTTTAACAACTCTTGAAATTTATATATAGGTAAGAAAAATGAATGTATAAGCAATAATATAATTTACAGTCTGAAAATATGCTATTATATTAGTTTTACAAGATAAAAATAACTGTTGCACTGGAATTGGTGTGAATTTCAAGTAATAAATCTTTCTACACTAATTTTTTTTGTTTTCATGTACCTACGCATTTCATTGCACAAAAGTGAGCAAACATTAAAGAAATGGTGAGACCCTGGAATGTGTGATGCTCATATGGTTCATACAACATAGGCAGCTGCTGGTGCCAATTATGTAGTAATAAGCTTGAGCAGCTGCCAAAAGAATAAAAACTAAGCTTGACTTTAAAGAAAGTGAAGCATGATATTCATAATGCTTCTGTCTCTGAGGATAAGTGGATGCCTGTCTATATTGTGTATATAATAATCAGTCATTAAATCACAAGTACAAAGATAGTGTGTCTGCAAAGATGTACACTTCGGGATTGTAAAATCATGATCTAATATTTTTATCTTTAAAAAACATCCCTGAGCTTTCAAATGACTCAACATATGTGTGATTTAAACATACAATCCCATTTATATAAAATCAGCATACTAGATACAAATATATAAGAAATAAACTAAT
>PVJH01011945.1:0-66553 GCA_004026705.1 Nesogale talazaci | reverse complement strand
CACTTTTCCTCTCTCTCTCTGTTACAAGTGTGTGCAATGTTCCGTCCATCTGAGGAGTCCAAAATATCAAGTGAATTCAAAACCATTTTTCTTTTCTCCTTTTCAATGTGATGGAATGAACTAAAAGGAAAAATAATAAAAAAATAACCCAGATTGTTTTAAAAATAAATAAATAAAGCAAATGTGCCAATTAGCGTAACTTGCGGCTCTAAGGCTCCTTTTTCAATCTGAATATTAATAAATCATGAGAGTAATCAGACTTTGATGGTTCTGTGCTTCTGTTTCACGTCTCATAGGGATTGGCTTGACACACTGGGGTTTACTCTCCTCTCCTTTCTGGCCGTTTAGTTGTGAGCTTTTGTCAGGGGCTCAAAATTCACCAGGTCAGGGTTTCACCAGACTTGGGTAAAGTTGTGAAAAGGGTAATCAAATTGTGTTAATTTCCTACGGTTCCATAAAAGATGACTATAACTTGGGTGACTAAGATCCATGGAAAATATTTTCTCATGGTTTTGAAAGCTCAAATTATGCAATCAGGGTTCTGGCAGGGCCAATACCAACATTCTCACTATCTACATTCTGTTTGTCCTAATTTCTTTTATCTAGCTTCCTATGTCTCCATGTCTTCTCATTTTAGTCCCTTTTAAAAAAATGTTTAATGCAGCACATTTTTTAGGGATGATATTATTTATTTTATAGGTCAATCTATTACATGACTTCTCAGACTTCTAGGAGTAACTTTAGTTCCAAATTAAAGAGACAATTATTATAATAGTTTAAAGGTTCTTCTAGTCTCTATCAGTTCAGTGAGTCTGGTCTTTTTAGAAATCTGTGCTTCATTCTATATTTTCTCCCAATATAGCTGGGACATCCTATTGTCTTCAGGGATGACATGGCCAGTAGGGGTCTGGGCTCAGGCCAGAAGAGGCTGTGATCATCTGTGCACTTTCAAATCATGAATCACTTTCTTTGTTTTTCATTGTTTTGCTTCAGAAGGGAAGAGGCCAATAGTCGTGTGTTTGATTGTCCCTCACAAGCTCTTTAAGATCCCTGATACCAGTCACAAAATAGTGCTGTCGGACATTTTCTTTATGAACTATGTTATCCTGACTGACTGAGCTTTCATATGAGTCTTCCCCAGGAAACCAATCCTATGTGATTCGTGGAATGTCTAGGAGGTCTCCTTAGTAGAATCTTGAAGGTACGTGAGAACATATCAGAGACTCTTTTGTTTGTTTATTTGTTTGTTTTTTAATCATGTTATTTGCAGGTTCTTACAAATCTTGTAACAAACGGTATTAAGCACATTTGTACATATGTTTTCATCAACATTTCAAAAACATTTTCTTGGGGCTGAAACCCAGTGGCATAAGTGGTTGAGTGCAGGACTCCAGCCTGCAGGCTTGGCGGTTCATATCCAGCCAGCACTGGGTAATGCCCACGACCACCAGAGGCAGTGATGCCCCAAAACAAAACAAAACAAAAAAAAAATTTTTTTTCTTTCTACTTAAGCCCTGGTATGGGCTCCCCTTTTCTTTCACCTCGCTCCCCCACCCTCCCACCCTCATGAAACCTTGGTCAATTATACATTATTACTGTTCTATTGTTTCTTAAGCTGTCTCCCTTCACTGATCTTTCTGTTATCTCCCCCCACTCACCCATGGTGGAGGGACTATATATTGAACCTTATGATGGGTTCCACCTCTCTCCCTCTCCCCCTACACCCCTACCACATCAGAGAGACTCTTAACAATCCTAAAAGACATACTAATAGAAAAAAAAAATTGTGATTCAAACTTATATATAGCACGCACAAAGCCAGGGGATACTGGAGAGCATAAACCATTCACAACACAGAAACACTAAGATTCAAAACTCTCTTCATAAAATAACAATCACTTTCACTGATACTGAGTCTATAACTACTCCTGTGAGTTTCTGAGATGAGAGTTATTTGCTAAAATAGACCCAACTTTCTCCTAGAAAATAACACTATTGTTTTGAAAAATTTACATGGAGGGAAGTGCATAAATTAGGCTAAAGATAAATAAGAAAGGCCTTGATACTCAAAGGTAATTCATTCAAAGATCAATAAAGTCATATTCTGGACATCAGACCCAGCATCCAGCTGCTGGCAACACTATAGCCGTTCTCGCTTTAAGGCATGGTCTTTCGAGGAACTTGTATTATTTGGGTGTGAAATACTCAGTCCTGATATCTTTGAATCTCTCTCAATATTATAGCAGAACACTTTATTCCAATCACGCAATGCACACTTTGCTTATTTTCCCCATCATCATTTACTTGCCCAGTGATATAAGTTGGAAACTAGAAAGCAGTCTTAAATCCTCTCTTTTGCTCTTCCTCATATCACATTTTATAATAAGCCAGTTCTGTGCTGTGGGTTCAAGAAAAGATGAGGATAAACCTGGGCCTGCTGCTCTAGTAAATTTCCATGTTCCCTTGCCAGTGTGAGGTAACCAAATGATCTTTGGTTATTATTCATTTTTAACATTTTATTTTTATTTTTTTAAAAACATTTTATTGGAAGTTTATATAGATACCATATAATTCCGTAGTGCAATAAGGTCCAGCAGTATTGTACAATGGGTACCACAATTAATTTCAAGATATTCTTTTTCTTCCTGAACTCCATTCACCACCACCCTCCTCCTCTCCCCATGCCCCATACCACTATGTTCTCTCCTATGCATAGTCAACTTGCTTTCTCTAAAGATTCATCAATCCTGAGTTTCAAACACTGAAAAATATAAAATCATCTAAGAGACATTCAAAAAGGTGATCCCCAATGATGAAACCTCTGAGATAAACACCAACATGAACCAACAAATATACAGAAAATGTTGAAAAACAGATTGGGTCTAATTGCATCAGCTGGGGATGAATTGACAAGCTTTTACCCATTCAAGTCAGATTTATCTCTTTGATCTTTATAGTCATCTCTCCAATGCACTCTGTGTAGTAACCGCTTTCCTTCCATCCCTCTTTAAGGATAGAGGGGAATGACCTGAGCTTTATTTTCCACATGGATCCCACAAATGCATCTTGAGCTCCCACTGATTCTTACAATTGATTCTTCCCAACTTGATTCTTACAATTTAGGCTCTGATAACATCACCTCCTTTGACTATAGATTATATAATTTACCATCCTTCTATGACTGATGTTGGTGTGCTTCTTCCATGTGGACTTTATTGACATCTCACTTAGATGAGATGACCTGAGACCTAAAGCCTGGTATTATTAATTTCTTCATCACATTTAGCACCCATATTCCGTGTTCCCTCCCTAAGGGTAAGCATAGAGTAGGGTCACGGCAACTTCTTTTTAAAAATACTTTTACTGGCATATACTTCATCTAACCTATAATTTAGTCATTCAATCATATTAAGAAGACTGTGGAAGCATCGCAATCAATTATAAGGCATTTTCTTCTCATACACATTGTTGTTAGCTCCCTTTTCCTCCCATCCTTCCCCACCATGGCCCGATCCAGTTACTAACTTTTTTATTATTTTTAAAAATTTTTTTTTTAGGCATCACTGCTCTCTGGTGGTGGGAGTAGTAGGCCCAGCCTTTGCTTCTGTGAGCTGGAATTGAACCTTCATCCCAGTGGGCCACAGTCCCGTGCACAACCACTACCCCACCAGGGCTCAGCCCCCAGTTACTGTCTTTATAGATATATTTATTTTCATATACAAAAGACCACACAAAATACAAGCAAGAATCAAGCAAATAACCAAACAATAATGACTAACTAAACATAGAAAAATCTCAATAAAATAGAAAGCAGAAAATATGTAAAACTGAAACTTTAGAATGGGACAAAATGAAGACTAAATGATAGAACGTTACAATTTAACCTAACTACACTTTCCATAATCAACTTTACAATGTTCTCTGTCTGATAGTAAAGTCAATCATATCCCTGAACCCTATTCAGAGCGGATTTACTATAGGGTTAATCAATGGGGGGACCTTGAAAATATATTTTGGGCTTCCAGACATCTGCAAACCAAGACTACAAAATTTGTACTCTTAAACAATTCCTTACTTCAGCTTGGGTTTTATTATTTACAATTCTTGAATCACACAGGCTGGTGTGCTTCTTCAATGTAGAAAATAGTTGATGACTCACACTCACTTAAGTGGCTGCTTGTTTGAAGACAAGCCTTTAATTCTCCAGATGCTATTCTTTTTGACAGCTGGGCTCCATCTGGTTTCTCCACCACATTTTGTTACAGCACCCATATCTTCAATGATATTCATGAGGGTAAGCATGAGCAGGGTCATATCATAAAAGTTATTGTTCTGGCTGAACCCCAGTGGCGTAGTGGTTGTGTGCAGGATTGTGGCCCACTGGGTTGGAGGTTCAAATCCAGCAGCACTCTCTAGGAGCAAGGCTGGGCCTCCTACTCACACCACCAGGGAGCAGTGATGCCC
This sequence comes from Nesogale talazaci, assembly GCA_004026705.1. NCBI lineage: Eukaryota > Metazoa > Chordata > Mammalia > Afrosoricida > Tenrecidae > Nesogale > Nesogale talazaci. The sequence continues at coordinate 62,089 of PVJH01011945.1, read as the reverse complement.
CCCAAAAAAGAATTATTGTTCTTAGATTGTGCTAATATTAAACAGGATCCCCAAATCCATTCATTTATATATATATTTATTTACATATTCACCATATCTATATGGTTCAATTTAGAGACATAATTTTCATTTTATGATAGAGAACATTATAAATGGGCATCAGTTAATTGTGTTGAAAGCACCATTAATTCAGTCAATGGCATAGAATTTAACACACTGTTAGGTAGCTCTATAAGTATAGACTGGCTTTAGAATAAAATGCATTCATTGTTGACTTGTATAGATAACCATCTTAAGTTACTGAACAATACACAAACAAAGGGGATTGGTGATAGGGCAAAAATTCCACTAACTTTCATTCACAAAGCCAGAACTACGCCTGCCAGATTAAACATGTCATAAGAAAGCAGGGAGACATTAAAACACTGAATGCATAGCAGTCCCAAGCCATCATTCTGGGTGGAGAAATGAGGGCACCCTGAAAACCAGACATAGAAACCAAAGTCTAATGACTACCAATTCTGTAACAGTTATCTGCTTCTTTTCACACTATACACTGTAGCCTTAAATCCAAAGGCGTATCTCAGTCCCTTAAATCTGCTACAGTGAATTTGAGATAAAGCCTAGTGTTCTCCATGGGATTTCCACACAGAATCCAGGGGTGGCCCATGGATGATGTTAGACACCTTGGAAAGACAGTTTGAAGTCTCAGAAATCTACAGCACAAGTGCTGGAGAGAAACTAGATCAAAATATCCAACGAGGATCACAGTACTGAGCATATTCTCCCTTTGAGCGCTATATAAATACTAAGTGATTTTTTTCCCAATGAGAGTTGCTTTGCAATCACCTTCACCAAGGCATATGAGGAGATACTCCCCCTCCCCCCAAAATGGAAAAATGGTATAAAGCTCTGCTGGGTAGAGCTTTCATAGGATGTGTTTTTCCCATAAGATGAGCTTCTAGCAAATCATTCTAAATTAGTGCATCCAGTGGTGTCACATAGAAAGGTACTCTCTGGTCCCTGTGAATTGATAATAAAAGGAGGTTTACTGGAACTTCGCTTTTTTGTGATAGCTGATTTATTAGAACAACATGTGACTGAAATTTTGTTTCCAGCTCAAGAGAAAAATGTCACAGAAACTTGTGATGTTGAACACAGCTTACGAGAACAGTACTATGGGGAAAGCTCAAGTGTATGAGTGGCTTTCTTGTTTCAAAAAAGGTGAAGTATTGCTTAATGACAAACTTCATTCTGGACGTCCATCAACTTCCCGGATAGATGAAAATGTCAGCTTGTATTGCATCTGGAGTTCATTCCGCCAGGTCAGATCATTAATCAAGCTTTCTATTTAGAGGTTCTGAAAAGATTACTTAACAGTGTGTGACAAAAAAAGCCCTGATTTGTGGCGGACAGGGAACTGGTTTTGCCACCCTGGCAATACGCCTGGTTACACAGCTCTCTAAGTGCACCAGTTTTGCCCCACACAACTTACTCACCTGACCTCACTCTATGGGACTTACTTTTGTTTTTGTGAATGAAGAAGTGTAGAAAAAAAACAATGAAGGAGGTGCTGTCAGTCATTTAATAGATGAGGTTGAAAATGTTTCCAAGAATGGAATCACAGATTTGACAAATGCATTAAATGTAATAGAGAGTACTTTTAAGGTGATAAAATTGTTTTGCAAAAAAAGAAAAAATTAATACATAGCTGTGTTAGTCCGGGTAGACTACAGAAACAAATTTATAAACATGTACAACATATGTGAATAAAAGAGGTTTATATACAAGATGAAATGAACATTGAGAAAACATCCTAGCCCCGTCCAGATCAAGTCCATAAGTCTGATATTAGCCCATTTGTCTGGCAATAATCCACAAAGTCCTCTTCAGACTCAGGCAACATATGCAATGATGCCGAATGCAAGAAGATCACAGGTCAGTGGGTAGAATGTCCTTGGATCCAGTGGTGATGTAAGCATCTCAGAGATAGCAGGGGTCTCCACACAGCTGCTCCAGCACTCAGGGCTACCTCAGGGTAGGTTCACGTGGCTTCTCCTCAGGGATATCTAGCAGGAAGCCATCCTGGTCAGTTGAGTGTCTCCAAGGGAGTGAGCACAGAGAGAGTGTCTCCTGACATTTCCCAGAATTCTCAGGAGAAGGTGATGCCCACACAAATGTCTCATTGGCTATCTCCAGATTGATAGTCTGGACTCCACCCCTACACTCTCAATCCCTAAATTGACACCAGATTAGTTGACTGCCACAATATCTTTGAAAAATAAAATCCATTTGGGGAGATACCCCTCATTCTTTCCCTTATTCCCCATCCTGACTTGAATTTCCAGTAAGATTTGCTTATCACACTTGTAGGAGTGTCTGCTGCTTTGTGTGACTTTGGCACAACCTTGTGTAACAGGGACTGGATGAGCTTTTCTTTCACCCCTTCTCTTGAGAAGCTGATGTCAGTCGAGGTGAGGTCTCTCCTGGTAAGTGGCTATTGAGGTGTATATGAAACATGACCCTGCTTGATGCTCAGCCTCAGGAAGAGATAACTGAAGATACGAGTATCATCGTCGTCGTGTGGGGAAGAGACTTGATGATGCCCAGATACAAGAAAGCAAAGCACCTGGGGTGTTAAAAGCTTGTTTTCAAATAAGCAGACAGCTAAGTCAGTGGTTGTCAACCTGCCTAATGCTGCGGCCCTATAATACAGTTCTTCATATTGGGGTGACCACTTCCCCCAACCATAAAATTAATTTTGTTGCTATGTCATAATTGTAATTTTGCTACTCTTATGAATCAGGTGACCCCTGTGAAAGAGTTGTTTGACGACCCACAGGTTGAGAAGCACTCATCTAAGTGATGTATCAACTAAGTTCACATGGAGGAAGCACACTAATTCGTGTGATCCAAAGATTGTAAGTGATATGTTCCAAATCTAAGAGAGGGAACGGCATTAGTGCTTAGATTGTGAGTGCTCTGTTTGCAGAAGGAAGGGTGCGGATGACAGTGGAAGCCCAAAATCCATTTGCTGGGTCCTCATGGATTAAGCCGCAAAGTGAAGGATATGAGTAATCCTGATATCAGACAGAGAACATTATAAAGTCCATTATGACAGATGTAGTTATGTCAAAATGTAATATTATTTGATCTCCTTAGACTCATTTTAAAGCTGTGTCAGTTGAAAGCAAGCCAAAAAGATGTGTCGAGAAATAGATGTAAAGAAAGCCCTGTGAATCCCCTCTGTTAATGGATCACTAGCCTGAGTAACATGTAGAAGGTATGAAAGTGGGCTGCTGTGGGTGCAGTTAGGTTAAAACTTAGCAACCTATCATTGGTTTTCCAGTATGACCCATTTAAATTTGCTCTAGTATTTAATAGGTTCTGCTTTCTCTTCAATTGAGTGGTTTGTTTGGTTTTTGGACATCACTGCCCTTTGGTGGTGGGAGTAGGAGGCCCAGCCTTGCTGGTGGATTTGAACCTCCAACCCAGTGGGCTGCAGTCCTGTGCACAACCACTACGCCACTGGGGCTCAGCCCAATTGAGTGTTTTTAAAATCTGCTTTTCTTTGCTATTCTTGCTAGTTTTTGTTAGTTTTATTTTAAATGTTTTTCTGTATATGAAATCCATGATAGATACACCTATAAAGACAGTAATTATGTAAATGGTTTGTGCTAGTCTGGGTAGACTAGAGAAAAAAATTCACAAACACGCATATGCATATAAGGAAGAGGTTTATATACAAGAGGAATGGAACCTTGAGAAAGCATCCCAGCATGCTTCCATGCTGTCTTGTCAGTAGAGCATCTCCAAGACATGGAGTCCATCATCTCTCATCTCCATAGGGGAGAAATCTCAAGAAAGCCATGGCCACACAGAGGTCTCGTTGGCTATCTCCAGATTGACAGGCTAGACTCCACCCCTCCCTGTGAGTCATCCTGGAGAAGTCACATGGGCCTACCTTGATGGAACCAGACCCTTGAAGACAGAAAAGTCACATGGAGACTCTTGCCAGTGCTGAGATGTTTCTAACACCACTGGATACACAAGACTCTGCTCCCACTGACCTGTAATTGCCCTGACGTCAATGCAGGCAGATGCTTTGTGAGTGTGAAGAGGACTTATGGACTGGTATCCGACATATTGGCTAATATTGGACTTATGGATTTGGTTTGGACTGGATTGGGATGCTTTCTCAATGTTCCATTCCTCTTGTATATGAACCACTCCCTTATGTACATATACATGCTTATGAATTTGTTTCTCTAGTCTACCCAGACAAATACGTGTCTCCTTGGGGCTTTGGCAGGGGTGGAGGGGGCTTAACAGGATATGGGGAGATAATAGCAAGTATAAGACTAAAGAAATAGTCAAAAACTGATCATGGTGATAATTATACAACCTTTTAAAATATGATTGAACTTTTGAATTATGTGACAAGTGAATTATATCCCAATAAAACTGGGGGGGAGGGGGTAGATGTACTTAGAGTTTAAACGGGTTCATAGGCATGAGGCAGGCTCTTTCCTTCCTTGCTTGGCATTGTGGATTAGAAGTTTACATGATCTGAGAACAGAAACCTGACTTGATCTGAAGGTCTTTTAAAGTGTGCCTTTCCCATATTCTGCTCAAAATAGAGCTTGATGGTGGATTACCAAACAACCTGTTTCAATTCCATGGGTCTAGGAAAAAGCAAATGGAGCTGTCCCAAATGTATTATCTCCAGCATTAACCAACTCCAGCAAAACCTTGACAAAAGGAAAATTAGATTTATGAGTGATTTCCATAGAGTTTTAATAAGATTACCACAGATTCCATTAATGTCTTTTTACCTTCTCATATATTATCTGTTGTCATGGAAACCTAGCTCTATTAAGCTGGCTATAAAAATAATTTAATAATTGGTCACCCTTCTAGCTAAATGTCAGCTAATGAGTATTAGCAAGGAGGGTGTTATTCATTCCCAATAGAACTGTCTACCCTCTTTCCCCAGGGCTGGTTAACCCCATGGCTGCCTGTCCTCGTGCCCACTCTCCATTTTTGTCACTTATCATTATCCCTAGATCACTGAAATTTCCCCGTTCCTTCCTGTAAAATAATTCAGTCACTGGGAACAAGGATATGATTTTAGCTATAAGGATGAGTCACTAAATGGTCTCAGAGAGCATTCTGAAAGTATACATGATATTTTGAAAGTGTCTTTACCATCAGATGACTTACTTGACTTTCTTCTTCCTTACAGATAAGTGTCACTGTGGATAATAACCACATGTTTCATGTCACCAATGCTATCTTCCTAAATGCATTCTTAATGAGTTGGGATGCCTCTATACATAAGAAACATGTGCCCGCTTCACCTGGGTCACATGTGGTCAGGGTATGAAAATGCATGGGACTGTCACAAGACTTGAAAAATTATTTTATTGCTTACTTAGGTAAGTGTATCATTTTACCATAAAAAGGAGAATGATAGAAACAAGGTGGGGGGGGGGGGTAAGTGCTAAAAAGAATCTATCAAACTAAATTAAGCATTTTTAACCTTTAGAGATATACCATTCTTTAGAGATAAACCTACTCTTCCTTATCTACCTTCTTTTCTACATTTTGTCCATTAACTTAAACTTATATGTATATGTATATTGGGGCGGGCGACTCTTCAGCCGATTCCAATCCACAGCAACCCCATGTGACATTGTAGAAGCACCCCATAGGGTTTTCCAGACTGGATCTCTTCCTGCGACAAACTGCCGGGTCTTTGCCTATCAGAGCAGCTCCAGGGTTTGACCAGGTAGTATTTAGGTTAACAGCTGCGCACTTAACGCCTGTGACACTGCGTCTGTTAGGTTTCTGTGGTGGAAATACCTTGGTTCTTGGATTTGCACAAGGAAAAATCCACAACGAAGCCTGGTTTGCGATTCAATTGGGTGTTTTATAAAGGATAGAAGAAGTTTCAGGGTTTATCATCACTGAGCCCGAAGGTGAGGGGGGCTGGAGGGGAGGGGAGAGGGGTGGGGGAGAGAGAGAGAGTGGGGGGGGGAGAGAGAGACCCAGCCAAGCAGTAGGCCGGGGAGCAGCTGGAAAAGAGCACAAAGGTCTCCAGGTTCTGGCTTTTTAGGGCCTTCCCCTGGGAGGCATGGTCAATGGTGCTGGTTAACCCCATTGCCTGAATTAAGCCCACCTGGCCTAGATTGGGTCCATCCAGGTGTACCGCCCACCTAGGTGTGTCGCTGGGCTCTGAATTGGCACATGCTTTTTAGCCTTTATCAACTTCTAATTACTGAAAGGGGGCGGGGTGTGGGTTGTGGGTGGGGGCTTGGCATATAGAGCAGCACTTTTCAGTCTATGGGTTGCGATCCTTTTCAAGGTTGCCTAAGATCATGAGGAAACTCCTCTTTCCGATCCCCAATCTGTCTCAAGATATCCAGTCTGCTCACCTGCAGATATGCCCACATAGGAGTACCTGGCATGAAGATCATGCTTCAGGAAGCTTCATTGATTTGTCGCTAGAAATCAATATTTCACAATGTATAATTGCATATTGCTTTTCTGATTAATCACTATGCTGTAATTAAGTCCAATTTGTAACAGTGAAAATACACCCTACATATCAGATACTTACATGATGATTCATAACAGTAACAAATTATAGTGATGAAGTAGCAATGAAAATAACGTTATGGTTGGGGGTCACCACCACGTGAGGAACTATTTTAAAGGGTTGCAGCATTAAGAAGTTTGAGAACCACTGATCTAGAGGAACAACCCCTGGGTCCTGTTCTGCTACCTAACATGTCTTCTACTTGTAACAGAGACAGCCCCCTCCCTCCCCACACACATAGGAACAATGAGCCTATCTGCTCCTATACATATTTTTAACCTCAGAAACCCTGTAACTAGGCTGAGCCCCGGTGGTGTAGTGGTTGTGTGCAGGACTGAGGCCCACTGGGATGGAGGTTCAATTCCAGCTCCACAGGAGCAAAGACTGGGCTTCCTACTCCCACCACCAGAGGGCAGTAAAGCCCCTCCCACCCCAAATAAAAAGAAACCCTGTAACTAAGAGAGCAGTTCTACTTATTAACAAAGGAGTCCTGGGGGCGCAGTAGATTACGCATTGAGCAGCCAACCACAATGTACCCAACAGGAGAAAGATGAGACAGTCCACTGTAGAGCCTTGGAAACGCAAAGGGTGGTGGCGTGAGGTAGCTTTACTAACACATGGAGCTACAACAAGCCGATATCCAGCCCATAGCAACCAATGACAACAAATGATAAAGCAATTGTATTTTATCGTGTGTTTGTACCGGAATTTACTTATCTTGATCTGTCAAAGTGGAAAAGTTCCATGAAAAGAGCAGAGTATTTTATAAATCCTTAATATCTATCACCAAATTAAAGGAAGATGGCTTTGAACCACAATTGGTGGTTTCCATCACTGCTACTCAGTGCTGAGTTGCACTTTATTGGAGACTGAAGCAAACAAATGCACTGTGTTAGTCTGGGTAGACTAGAGAAACAAACTCATAGACACAATGGATATAAGGGTATGGTTTATGTACAAGAGGAGTAGGACTTAAAGAAAACATCACTAAAAAAAAAAAAAAAAAGGACTGAGTCCAGGTGGCGTAGTGGTGTTGCATGGGAGTATGGCCCACTGGGATGGAGGTTCAATTCCAGCAGTGGGGCTGGGCCTCTTACTCCCACCACCAGACAACAGTGATGCCAACCCCCCACCCCCCACCCCCCCCCAAAAAAAACAAGAAAGCATCTCAATCCAGTCCAGTTTAAAGTCATAAGTCTGATATTAGCCCATATGCCCGATACCCATCCATAACATCTCCTTCTGACTCACAAAGTCACAGGCCAGTGGGTGCAGAGTCCTAGGGCTGGCAGGGGTCTTCCCATGGCTCCTCACTTCCAATGCTCAGAGTCCATCAACAGCATCTAGTAGTGGTAGAAGCAACTCAGCACTGGCAGGGGCATCTAGAACTTCAGAGGTCTGGTTCCATTAGGGTAAAGCCATGTGGCTTCTCCTCTGGCTCCTCCAGCTCCTGGGATGCTGCCATCTTGTCTTATCCGTAGTTCATTGTCTCTGAGACTAATTCCCAAGAACTGGGGAGATAGCTTCTTGTCTCCATAAAGGAAATATCCCAGAAGTCTCAGGAGAAAGCCATGCACACACGGAGGCCTCATTGGCCACTCAATGACTATCTCCAGATTAATAGACTAGACTCCAACCCTATACCTCAATCATGAAATTAACATAAGCACATGACTGCCACTTGCACCTTTATGATGGTGTAGGGGTGACCCATTGGACTCCCTATGGGTCAGCAGTTTGAATTTACTAGGTGCTCTGGGGGAGGAGCTGTCTACTCTCATAAAGGGTTATATTCTTAGAAACCCACAGTTTCACCCTGTGCTATGACAATGACTTTTGTTTTGTTTTCTTATATACACTTATCAAAATCATGTCCCAGCGAGAAATGTTAACAAAGCCACAGTGGTCAAAACAGTGTGATACTGGCATAATGACAGATACTCAGAATAATGGAAATGAATAGAAAACCCAGAAATAAAACCACCAACATATAGACAACTGATCTTTGACAAGGACCCCAAAAGCATCAAGTGGGAAGGTGATGCTCTATTTAACAAGTGGTGCTGGAAACAGTGGAAATCCACATGTAGAAAAATGAAACAAGATGTCTATCTCACCCCAAGCACAAGAACAAACTCAAGGTGAATCACAGACCTAGAAGTAATACCCCAAAACCATCAGAACCATTAGCGAAGGAATGTGGACAAAAGAACCTTGGTCCACAAAATACATAGGCTAACTGCAATATCACAGGGTACACACAAAGGGTAACCTGAAATCGACAAGTGAGACTTACTAAAGATAGAATACCTGTGTGCATCAAAAGACTACCAAAAGGCAACCCACAGGCTGGCAGAGGATTTTTAGCAACGACACAACAGACAAAGGGCTTATGATGAAAATCTACAATAACTTCCTTGCCTGAAAAAAGAGGAAAACAGTTAAATCTTTGAAGGAGGGAGAAAAAGAACTGAAAAGAAGTTTCATTAGGTTGAAGAGCTACCTGGGCAATAAACATCTGAGAAAATGCTGCTGATCATTAGCAACCAGAGAAATACAAATCAAAACAACCATGAGAGAGCATCTAACACCTTTGAGGCTGACCTAAATCGGAACTTCAGAGAACAAATGTTGGAGGGGATGTGGCGAAATAGGAACTCTCCTACATTGTTGGTGGTCTTGTAGCTGTGTACAGCCACTATGGAAAGCAATCTGGTAATACATAAAAAAGATGGAGATTGAGCTACCTTATTACCCAGCTATCCCTCTGCTGGGCAAATACCCAGAAGAGGTAAGAAATAGACCATGTCCAGTTATATGTGCTCCAATGCTTATTTCAGTGCCATTCATAATCATAAAGAGTTGGCAACAATCTAAATTTCCATTGATAGATGAGTAGATCAGTAAAGTCTGGCACATGAATACAATGGAGTATTATGCATCACTATAAAGCACTGATAAGCACATGAAAAATAAGCTTTTCATGGGAAGAGTTGGAGGAAATTATGCTAAGCAAAGTCAGCAAAACACAAAAGGAGAAGTACAGCCTGAGTCCCCTGAGGTAAGTGTAGTCAGCATGATAGGTATAGAACAGAAGATCATAGTATTTGGTTTGATACTTGGAATCGGGAGGAGAATGGATGAAACGCAAGGAGGTACCTGTTAGTCCAACACAATAATGGGAAAAAGAGGGAGGAGGAGGGAGAAAAGGGGGGTTGAAAGTGTAATGAAGATGGAGGGAGCTGGACACTAATCCACCTAAAGGAAGAGTACTGGTCTTGTCTCCACAGAATCAGGGGTGGGCATGCAGGCCCTACCATGATGCACCAAAACAAGAGCACAACGTGGCCACATGGAGGGATGCATGAAAGCAGAGAGCTGCAGGGCTGGCCCCAACTAGAGCCAAACTGACCCCCTCCCTGAAGTCAGTGTGGCAGAGAATGGAACTGAATCTACAAGTTACACAAGCCGTCATTCCGCTGTAAAGCAACAAGTTCACATAAGGAGTCAAAGGGACTGGGTGATAGGCATCAGCAAACACATAATAAACAAAACCATTGTTGAGAATGAAGAGGGCTGGAGCAGAGATTCAAAGCCCATCTGTAAACAGTGGAACAAACACTCCAAAAGGGGTCACTGGGACGGGATGAGTCACCAGGTTACAGAAAAGCATCAATGAAACACACTATATTCTTCTGGTCCCTTGAGGCTTCTTCACAACCCACTACCATTATCCCAGTGCTGCTTCTCAATTCAGACTAGACAGGAACATGTGCACAGGTATAGAAACGGATAGGAGCTCATGACACACAGAATCCAGGAACAGGAGTGGGAAGAGTGATAGCAGAAGGGTAGAGGGAAGAGGGGAAGAGGAAGGGAAAAAGGGGAAATTGATTGCAAGGATTGGCATATAAACCACACACCCCTCTACAAGGGGAAGAACAACAGAAAACATGGGGGAAGGGAGACAGCGGTAGATGTGAGAGATGAAAATAATAGCAATGTATAATCTATCGGGGGTTATGGGTAGGGGTGTGGGGCTGGGGAAAAAGATGATTCCAAGAGCTCAATAAAAGAATGAGGACAACATATGTACAAACATGTCTCATTCGATTGATCTATGGATTGTGTATGGATGATGTGTGGATTGTGATAATAGTTGTATGAACTCCAAATAAAATGTTTTTTTTTAATGAAAAGAACAGAGGCATGGGACAGTGAGAAGAACCAAGGCATGAAATATTGAGAGGAAATAGGATTAAAATGTTGCCAAAAAATGAGAAAATTTCGTAAATGCTTAACAAACTGAAAAGAGGATTATAATAAAATGTAAAGCTGAGGGAGTACTTGAGTACAGGCCCAATGTCTATCTGCTACTTTGATACTTAACATATAAATGTATGCACCAAAATCTACTTCCCAATAATTATATATAGATATATTTACATGTGTACATTCCTGTATTTAGACCTCTTAAATGCCATTTACCTTCTAGTTATTTCCTCTGTTTCCTTTTACTTTCCTCTTGTCCTACTATCATGCTCAGCCTTCATTTGGGTTTCAGTAATTTGTTGCCCTTGATTAAGCTCTAAAAGGCATTCAAGTAACCTGGCATTTTGTGATGCTCACCTTCTCCATATGATCGCCGAAAACAAAATGAGTAGATAAGTAAATGTGGTGAATAAAGCTGATGGTCCCCATCTATGAAAACATATATAGTCAGAAAAAATGACAACATATAGTGTCTGGGGTCTTAAAGGCTTAAGGACAAGCAAGCAGCCATCTAGATGAGAAGCAACAAACTCCACATGAAAGAAACACAACAGCCTGTGTGATCATTAGATGTTGATGGGATGAAGTATCAGCCATCAAAGACCCAGAACAAAAATTCATATCAATGTGAATTACAGGGAGCACAGAGTGAAGACCCAAAGACAATTGGGCATCCATTACAGAAGGGTCACAAGGAAGAGGCCAGCCAGCCAGGGTATAGTATAGCACCCACGAAACATACAACGTTCCTTTAGTTCTTTAATGCTTCTTTCCCCCCACTATCATGATCACAATTCAACCTTATAAATCCAGCTGGCCTTGAGCATGTACATGCATACAACTAAGAGCTGGAAACACACGGAATCCAGGACAGATAAATCTCTCAGAATAATTGAGAGCAGTGATACCATGAGGGGAAGGAGAAGCGGGGTGATGGATGGGGAGGAGGAATTGATCACAAGGATCTACATATAACCCTTATCTTGGGGGTTGGACAACAGAAAAGGGGGTGCAGGGAGACATCGGTGAGTGTAAGACCTGAAAAAAATAATTTACAAATAATCAAGGATCTGTGAAGAAGGGAAGGTGTGGGAGGGAGGGAGGGAAGGAGGGAGGGGAAAATGAGGAGCTAATACCAAGGGCTCAAATGGAAAGAAAGTGTTTTGAAAATAAAGATGGCAATGTGGCAGTCACCTAATCTGGTGTCAATTTGAGGATTAAGAGTGTAGGGGTAGAGTGTAATTTGTCAATTAGAAATAGCTAATGAAATCTCTGTGTGGGCATGGCCTTCTCCTGAGAATTCCGGGAAATGTGATAATTCCTTCTTGGAGACAGGAGATACTATCTTTCGGCTCACTCCCAGGAGACATTGCAGCTGACAAGACATGGCAGCAAGCTGATAGACCCTGAGCCCTGGAAGCTGGAGGAGCCATTGGGAGACCTCTGCCAGTACTGAGATGCTTCTACCGCCCCTCGATACGTAAGACTATGCACCCACTGAGCTGTGATTGTCCTGGTGTCAACGCATGTGCTGATTGTCATTGCATGCGCTGGTGTCATTGCAATGAATTTGAAGGGGACTTATAGATTGGTATCAGACATATGGGCTAATATCGAACTTAAGACCTTGGACTGGACTGGGTTGGGATGATTTCTCAGTGTTCAATTGCTCTTGCATATAAATCTCTTCCTTTTACACATATGCGTGTTTATGAATTTGTTTTTCTGGTCTCCCCAGACTAACACAGGCAACAATTGTACAAATGTGCTTGACACAATGGATGGATGTATGGATTGTGCAAATAGTTGTATGAGTCCCCAATAAAATGATTTAAAAAGAAAGTGATGATGGCAACAAACGCACAGATATGTTTGATGCAATTGATGTATAGATTATTATAAGAACCTTTAGAGTCCCCATTAATGATTAAAAATCTATATATGTGTCTCTATATCTATATTTACAACTAAAGCTAGGCAATGTCAAACCTGCTGGCATGTCATTGCCAATTCTCATCCATCTTCCCATGGGTAGTCAGGCTGTGACAGCCTACTGAGACTTAATAAGAAACTATATATATATATATATACATATATATATATGTGTATATATATATATATATATATATATATATATATATATACTGTACAAAGACCTGGTAGTAAAGTGGTGTAAACATTGGGCTCACAGTCAGAAGTTCAAACCCATCCACCTCTCCAGAGGGGAAAGGTGAGGTTCTCTGCTCTTATCAAATGTAAAGTCTGGGAAACCCACAAGAGTCTGTTATACTCTCTTCTCTAGGGTTGCTATGAATTGACTCCATGCATTGACTCCATGACATGAATTTGATTTTTTTGATTAGGCCACAAGTTGGCATAATGCAAAGAGCAACAGCACCTTGTTTTTATTAATAACTGACATTTTGTTTATCACGGATCTTTTTGCACTTTTACTATACCGCATTGGACCATTATTTCTTGCTGTCAGGCTCAACATCTTTTCCACTTTGAATTTCCCAAACTCCTCCTAAGAATTTGTTCTTATTTCATATTGGGGCTTATCTCAGATACGTGATGTCCTTGGGGGTCACCCTCTTGAACATGTTTTAGCGGTTTCTCTGTTTTTCAGTGTATGCAATCCAGAATTGATGAACCTATAGGGGCAGTAAGTAGAATTTGGGTGTGGGGGGATGGAGACAGTATTAATGTGGGTGAAAGGGGTGTTAAAATGGAGCGATGTTAAACAATTCAGGAAGATAAGGAATGCTTAGAAACTGATTGTGGTGGCAATTGTACGATACTGCTTGATGTGATTGAACTATGGCATAATATTCTATTTACATTAACTCCCAATAAAATGATATTGAAAATAAAAACCAAACAACAATGAAAACCAATAAATTAAAAATAAAGGAATCTAGTTCAACAACAACAAAAGGAATATCAAATGGCAACTTAGGTCTCTTGTAGAAGAAGTACTTACCTGAGTTTTTTGACATTGTTGCCTCTCATACTTATTGATGAACTTGGGGCAATAAATGCCATATAAATCTTAGAAATTTTGTATATCGATGATTCTGGGATCTTCACCTGGGACTTCCTCATTGTTCGTATTGACTTTGTATTTTTCCACTTACTAGACTGCTCTAATTAGAATGCTCTTCCTTCAAATATCCACAAGCCAGCTTGTCAGTGAGCAGCATACAGAGGAACCTACTGGCTTAAATGTTCTAAAAGTCGTACACTTAATTCTGTCATTCGCTCTGAAGGAGAAAGAGAATTTCATCTAGTCTGCTCTGTAAAGATTTACAGTCTTGGAAACCCTAAGGAGCAGTTACATTCTGTTTCATAGGGTCAATTGAGTTGCTATTGACTTTAGATCTTGAAGTTTTGTCTCTTGCTTTTTTCTTGTGAAAATATGACTATTTTTTGTCTTTTAGAAAATTATAAAGAACTATTATAAGTCATTGCAGAAGACCCACATAAATGGAGATATACCACCATGTTTATGCATTGAAGACTCAGTAACATCAAGATATAAATAATTCCTCAAATTAATGATAAATGCATTGTAACTTTTCACTTTCTTTTGTTGTTGTAAACATTAGCATAACAAAAGATTGGCCTATTTGACATCTTTAGAGGTATAATTTAGTGCCACCAGTTGCATTAACTACATTGTACACCTGTGACACATAATTGTTGTTAACTTTCCATCACTGTGAAGGAAAACTCATTGCTTCTGAAACAAAGTACTTTACTTTTTCTTATCCCTCTTGCTCCTCATAGCTACTAATCAACTTCCGTCTCTGCACACCTGCCCTTTCCAGATATCTCTTGCAAGTGAGATCATACAGCATTCATCTTTTTATAAAGGACTTATTTCATTCTGCATAATGTGTTCTGGTTTCACCCATGTCCCAGAATTTATCAAGATTCCATTTGATTGAGTTGGGTTGTGTGTTAGGCTAGGTTGTCTAGAGAAACGCAACCAGCCACCACTCATTTACATCTAATAAATAACTTTATATCAAGAAGTAATTGTATACCAACAAAGCAGACTCGCCCAGCCCAAATTAAGTTCATGGGTTGCGTGCGAGTCCCAGTGCTCTTCAGACCCAAGTAGTTGCAGACCACTGAAGCAGAAAGGTGAACCAGGAGGCAGGGAGGTCACAGGCCGGTGGATGAAGAGTCAAGGGTCTTCAAGGTCAGTGAAGATATGGCCAGACATTGACATCTCTCAGATTGGCTCCCAACCTCGGTAGCCCACATGGAACCACCACTGGAGGCAGACACAGGGTTCCAGCATGCACGGAGGACAAAGGCACAGAGAGAAGGAGAAATTTTCACTTCTCTTTTAGAAACAGCATACTCTCCAGGAGGTGTTATCAGGTCACCATGTGATTGACAGGTTGGACTCCACCCCCATCTCTATACTGGGACTGTCAAGTTGATGTAGACTCTCACTCTCACCTATTTTCATTGTATGTATGTCCACATTTTGTTATCCACTCATTGATGGACACTCATATAGGGTTGTTGCTACATTTTGGTTATTATGAACAGTGAATTTGGCAAAGAACACTGAAGTTCATCTTGAGAACATGGTTTAAATACAGATAAACTTTAGTTCCTCTTAAAATTTATATCCTTTACTCCACTCTTTGATTTACCGGTCTACTCTCACTGGTATATAAGCTTCACGCAATGCAGAATGTTCCTGTTTTGTTACTACAGCTCTTGTACTAACGGCACTCATCAGACTCATCAAAACGAATAAACCTGTCTGAAAATTCCAAACACAAGTTTTACTTCAAGTCTTTTACTTTAAAAAATTTTTTTTCATACACTTTTGACCTAGTCACTTTTTAAATGGGCCTTCCCTACCTCTGGCCTCCATTCACCTCTAACATTCCATAATAAATGGCAGTAGACACCTACTATTCTTTCCCAACCAGCAACATTCCTCTGGTTATATACTTCCTCATGTTGAATCTCTTCCCTTTAATTTGAATGGATCTGAACCTGATTTTTTTCCCCACTATCAATATAAAACCAACTATAAAATCAACTATTCAGTAAAGTAGACTACCACATTTCCTTCTTAATGAGTGATTTAAGCAAAGGCATGTCATTGGAATTATGACTTCCTATGGAATCATCTACCTGAGTTAGTAGTATTCTTATTCTTTTGATAAAATTTCTGAACAAGTAAATATGAGTCTTTCATAGGTAATGGCTTTTTGTTAACAACGTGGGGAGGAACTGACCAAGAAATGGAAGGAGTCAGAATCCTGATTAGTTCTAGATCTAATAAAGCCTAAAGCCAGCACTATTCTTGTGTTAGTCCGGGTAGACTGGAGGAACAAATTTCATAGACACGCATGTGGATATAAGGAGAGGGTTTATATACAAAAGGAATGGAACATTGAGAAAGCATCCCAGCCCATACCAGTTTAAAGTCATAAGTCCGATATTAACCCATATGCCCGATACCAGTCTATAATGTCTCCTTGTGACTCACGAAGTCACAGGTCAGTGGATACAGAATCCTGGCAGGGGTCTCCACATGGCTTCTCGCTTCCAGGGCTCAGGGTCCATCAACAGCAGAAGCAACTCATCACTGGCAGAGGTCTCCATGTGGCCGCCCCAGCTTCAGAGGTCTGGCTCCATCAGGGCAAAGCCGTGTGGTCTCTCTGCCGGCTCCTCCAGCTTCTCGGACACTGCCATCTTGCTTTGTCCATGGTTAATCGTCTCTGAGACTCGCTCCCAACAACTGAGGATGATATCTTCTCATCTTCATGGGGGAAATATCGCGAGATTTCGCAGAAGTCTCAGGAGAAAGCCATGCCCACACGGAGGCCTCATTGGCTACTCAATGGCTATCTCCAGATTACCAGGCAAGACTCCACCCCTACATTTCAATCATGAAATTAACATAAGCACATGACTGCCACAATTCTTTTTTTTTTCATTGTTTACATTGACTGTTTCAGCTATTAGATCTTATTTTTTAATCATTTTATTGGGGACTCATGCAACTCCTATCACAATACATACATACATACATACATAAATTGTATGCAAAGCACGTTAGTTGCCTCATCATTCTCAAAACATTTCATTTCTACTTAAGTCCTTGGTATTAGCTTCTCATATTTCCCCTCCCTCCTCCTTCCCCCTCCCTCATGAACATTGATAATTTATAGATTGTTTTGTCATATCATACACAGTCTGATGTCTCCCTTCACCCACTTCCCAATTGTCCGTATCCCAGGGAGGAAGTTATATGTAGAGCTTTGTAATCATTTCCCCCTTTCTATTCCACCTTTCCTCTTCCCTCCCGGTATCACCCCTCTCAGCACTGGTCCTGAAAGTTTCGTCTGTCCTGGATTTCCTATGTTTCTGGTCCCTAGCTTCACCAGTGTGCATCCTCTGGTCTAATTGAGTTTGTAAAGTAGAATTGGGATCCTGATAGTGGGTGAGAGGAAGCATTTAAGAACTAAAGGAGGACTGAGGCCCGGTGGCATAGTGGTTGAGTGTGGAACTGAGGTCCACTGGCTTGGCGGTTCAAATCCAGTGGCAGCTCTCCAGGAGCAAGACTGGGTAGCTCCCACGACTACTAGAGGGCAGTGATGCCCAAAAAACAAACAAACAAATAAAAAAAACTACAGGAAAGTTGCATATCTCATTGTTGCTACACTGTACTCTCTGACTGGCTTGTCTCCTCCCTGTAAACCTCCTGTAAGGGGATGTTACTTCACCTACAGATGGCGTTGTGTCCAATCTGTACTCCCTCTCACTTATAATGATACAATTTTTAGTTTTTTGATGCCTGATCCTTGATTCCTTTGTATTGCTTTTTCTTAACACTGATGTGAACATGAATTTCTGTCAGACACAACTGAAACAATTCCTAAGGAACCAACTACTCCAGGCTTGCCTCAGTCCTAGTCTTGTCCCATCTCTTTTAGGTGATGTTCCCAATCAGCTGGCCCTACGTTTTACCCCTCATCCTTTACATCAATCCCTATGGCATCAGATCAGTTGTCACGTAATGTCTATGGTCTGTGCTCATTTATGTTCACAGATTGGCTAAAGACACTTCACTGCTTGACCTACAATCTGGAAATGTTAAGGAAGATAGCAGCATTATCTCTACAGAAGAATAAAACATGATAATATATAGCCAATGTTAGACCGGAAGGTAAGAGATGTTAATGGCCTAATTCCAATCATTTCATTCCCTAGCTCTGAGTGAAAGTCAAAAAGCATATTTTATGCTTAGAAGAACAGGATATTAGACATGATCTAATCCATAAATCCTAGGTGTCTTCTTGAAAACCCTAACCTTATTTTACTCCAGAACAGCATATGGTACAAAAGTAATTATACATTTTAATGAACACAGATACTTTCCTATTAGCAAGCTATGCTGAACAAATATTTTAAAAATATTTACTCTGGGTATATCACTGTTGTGATACAATAGAGTGGGTGTTTAATGATATGAAAATTAGTAGTTTTGCTTCCTAGTGAAAAATACACTATATGTATGAGAGGGCTAAAATATTCATGGAGAAATGGAATGAAAAGATAATGGATTTTTTTCATGAACTTTTTGAAATCCCTTTGCATAAATCTAAGTAGATATCTAGGTTTTATATATATATAATTATTTGATAATATATTTTGATTATATATATAATTCTTTGATAATATATTACATATAATTCTTTGATAATATATTTGATAATATAATATTAATATATTAAGTGAGCTAAACAAAATGGAAAAGACAAAAACAGAGGCAACTAACCTTATGAACTTTAAGAAAGGATCAATATAATTGATAGCCTCTCTGCATCCTGTTCAAAGGCCATAGGAGATGGGAAGAGTTCCTTGACCGAGGTGTCTCTTAAGTGAAAATCATTAGCTAATGTGTCAAGTCCTGTCCTGAAAAAAGGCGTCATTATATTTCTGAAGAGCCAAAGTCATGCTATGCTGTACTTGGATTTGGTTTTGTCTTTTTTTTTCTTCCCCTGGTTTGACTTTCCTCCAGATATTGTTTGTGAGTCTTAAAGTTGAGCTATTGCATTATGCATTCAATTTCTAAGCACAGTCCTCACTTGCTGTTTGAAAGACTTGACAAGTGCAAACAAACAACTCACTTCTTATGATAGGTTGGGCTGTGCTGCTCAGAAATCCCTAACCCCTGTGCTTTTGAATATGACTTTGAGAAAATAGGGTCTTTTTTGAAAATGTTATCATTTAATTAATACTGAAGTGAGGTGGATTCTCATCCCAACCCCTTTTGACTGGAAACTGACAGATGGCGGGTTCTGACAGGGAGAAAGGGCATGGCACAAAGAGAAGCCCCTATCCTAAGATATACCTACAAACAGCAAAGAAATCACAAGCATTTCTAGCTGTCTCTAGGAACTTAGGGCAGAGGCTGGAAGAATTCCTCTCTCAAAGTTATCGGAAGGCATTGACATGGTCAATACCCTCAATTTGGACTTCCAGCCTGCAGAACTGTGAGAAAATAAATTTATGTTCAAGAAAGCCATCTACTTTGTGGCATTTTGTTACAGGAACACTGGTAACTAAGATATTTTTCCTATTTATACATGAATGATTTTTGTTTTCTGCTAACCATGAAGGAGCCCAGAAGCTATCATACAGTCAAGATTGTATCTTGAATGAACAAATAAATGAATGGGTATTTAATAATAATTATAATAAAAAATTGTAAAACACCTATACTATTTTTCAGATAGGAGATAACAGACATGGTCCATCCATTTAAGGGCTGACAACATGGAAAATGGACAGTTCAATGTTCTGATGGCTATTATAGAAGAATACATTGTGCTATAAGAGCAGGGTAGGGGTGGACCTGAACTGTGCAGACAATACTTTTAGAAAAAGACATGAATCACTTCTCGGCCTTTTAGCTAAGATCGCATGTAGAAGAAGACAAGGAGTCAGAAATGTTTAATCTTAAGTGATGTGTAAGAGTCCGTGAGGCCAAAAAATGTAGGATTTCAGTCAAATAGACCAACTATGTAGAGCCAAAGATACAACATAATATGACATGATGGGGAGCACAGTTCTAGATGGCTATGGATTAAAGTACTAAAGAAGTCACACACAGAACTGAAACAAATGGACAAGATGGGAGAAGAATTTCTGTAAATGTAGAAGACAAAGGAGTTTGGGAAAATTATAACAAAGTCATCAGTGCCAAAATGTGACCTTCAGTGTGTGTCACCTGAATTTTGAAACCATATTTAAAAAAAGATTTGACGTATCCACACTAATGGTAAAAAACCCGATGAACTTTGAGATGACATCAAAAACATCATAGAGGAGGGCTGAGCCCCGGTGGCGTAGTCGTTGTGCGTGGACTGCGGCCCACTGGGATGGAGGTTTGATTCCAGCTCCACAGAGCAAAGGCTGGGCCTCCTACTCCCACCACCTGAGGGCAGTGATGCCCACCAAAAAAACAAGCAAAAAAAAAAAAACATCATAGAGGAAATAAAGCAAAAGATTATTTAAAAGACAGCAAAGAACAAAAGACCAAAGTGGGTGTCAGAAGAGATTCTGAAATTCCCTCTTGCATGTGAAGTAGCTAAAGCAAATGGAATTAATGATGGCATAAAAGAAATGAACAGAAAAATCTAAAATGTCAGGTAAAGAAGATAAGGTAAATTATTACCACGAAATGTGCAAGGACCTGGCATTGAAACATCAAAAAGGAAGAAAGGTTTAGAATTGAAGAACATATTCAGCTTCAATTGCAATGTTGATAAGGTCTGTGGGGAAAATATTCAAGGATACAGGAAGCATCACAAGAAGATGGATGGAATATACATAGTCACTGTATTCAAAACAACCATTTCAAGAGGTAGCAGAGGATCAGAAATAGATGTATGGAAGGAAGAATTACAAGCTACACTGAAGGCATCCATGGAAAGCAAGACTGCAAGAATTAATGAAAGACCCATGGAAATGTTTCAACAACTTGAAACACTTACTTGACTGTGCCAAGAAATCGGAAAAAACAGCAACCTGGCCAATTTATTGGAAGGGAGCCATATTTTCATCACTTTCATAAAAAGCTGACTCAACAAAATTCAGAAATTACTGAACAATAGCATTAGCATCACTTGCAAGGAAACATTTCCTGAAGATCACTCCAAAAAGTTGTAGCATTATATCAACAGAGAACTGACAGAAATTCCAGCCAGATTCAGAAAAGGACTTGGCATAAGATATCACTGCTGAAGTCAGATGGGCTTGGGTGAAAGCAGAGAATATGAGAAAGATGTTTGCTTGTATTGTATTGACTATGCAAAGGCATCTGACTGGATCATGACAAACTATGTGTAGCATTGAGAAGAATGGCAATTCCAGAACACTTATCTATGTTCCTGTGGAACTGAAGCTGGATCATGAAATAGTGGTGTGAGTCCACATGGTTCAAAATCAGGAAAAGGATGTTCCAGCATTGTATCTTAGTACTTTACTTTCTCAATCTCTATGCTTAGCAACTAATCATAAAAGCAATATATTTTTTAAAAGTTTAAATAAAATTTAAAAAAGAAGTAATATATTTACATGAGGGTACACTATGTTTATACCTCTACCCATAGCTTTCCTTCCTAAACCTTTTCTCTGTTTCTTTTCTTTTTTGGGGGGCCCCCTGGTGGGAGTGGGAGTCCTCTGTTTCTTTTTTTCCTTCCTCCTGCCTGAACTTCACATTCATCCTTGAAGAAGGCTTATTAGCATCAGTGATATGCAGATGTTATAACATCACTTCATGAAAATGAGGAGGACATTAAGCATTTGTTGCTGAAGGTCAAACTGCGACTTTCAGTATGGATTGCAACTCATTGGAATATAAGTGAAACATCTTCACAACAGAACCAATTGATAGCATCATCAGTGGGAAAAAGATTGAAGCTGTCAGTGATTTCATTTTGTTTGTATCCACAATGAATGCTAATGGAAGTATCAGTCAAGAAATTAAAGGACATGTTGCATTGAGTAAATTTGCTGCATAAAACCTCTTTAAGGGCTGAGCCCCGGTGGCATAAGTGGTTGAATGCGGGACTGTGGCCCGAGGGTTTGGTGGTTGAAATCCAGTACTGTCTCTCAGGAGCAGCACTGGGTAGTGCCCACGACCACCAGAGGCAGTGATGCCTCCCCCCAAAAAAATCCTCTTTAAAGTGTTGAAGAGCAAGGATGTCAGTTTGTGTTTAAGGTGCACTTGACTAACCTATATTATTTTCAATAGTCACATATATGTGAAAGGTGGAAATTGGATAAAAAAGACTGAAGAATAATGGACACATTTGAATTGTGGTCCTAGAAAAGATACTGAAAACACCATGGACTGTCAAAAGAGCAAACAAATATGTCTTGGAAGAAGTATAGCCAGAATGCTCTTTGGAAGCAAGCAGGTAAAGACTTAATCTCATAGACTTTGGAAAT
This sequence comes from Nesogale talazaci, assembly GCA_004026705.1. Lineage (NCBI taxonomy): Eukaryota > Metazoa > Chordata > Mammalia > Afrosoricida > Tenrecidae > Nesogale > Nesogale talazaci. Next base: position 39,717 of record PVJH01011945.1, on the reverse strand, counting down.
GTTATTAGGAGAGACCAGCACCTGGAAAAAGTTGTCAGACTTGATAAAGTAGAAAAGCAAGGAAAATAAGAATACCTAAGGAGATGAATTGACTCTGACGGCAACAATGGACTCTGACATAGCTATTGTGAGAATGGAGAAAGGCTGAGTTGTGCTCTGTTCTATTGTGTGAAGGGTCTCTAGGAGTCTGAAATTGACCTGACAACAGCAATGGCAAGTTTGGACTATTTATACAGATAGCAGAATGCAGAGACTCGTAAGGACTAAGATTCATCTGGGTTAGGATGTAACTTGGGTGAAAAATAAAATTGACATTCATTTTACTGACTGCACTATGAAACATAGTACATAGAACCCACCACAGTGGGTTCAAGCTATACCTGGACTACTTGAAACTTTGGCATCCTAAAAAGGGAAGCAAGTGGTGTTTCATTTAATATCACAGTTGCCGCTAACATCTCAAATGAGACATTGCTATCAGGTTGATTCTGATTTACAGGGACCTTATTAGACAGAGTAAAACTACCCCATATGGTTTCAAAGGGTGCATTTTTAAAAATCATTTTATTGGGGGCTCATATAACTCTTACCACAATCCACACATACATCCACTGTATATATTTCATACATTTGTTTCCCTCATCATTCTCAAAAACACTTGCTTTCCACTTGAGCCCCTGGTATCTGCTCCTCATTTTTCCCTTCTTGGTCCCCCTTTCCCTATGAACCCCTGACAATTTACCAATTGTTATTATTTTGTCATATCTTACACCATCACTACCCGACGCGCCGCCCCCCCCCCCCAACTTCTTTGCTGTCCATTCCCCAGGGAGAAGGACACATGTAGATCATTATGATCTGTTCTCCATTTCTACCCCACCTTCCCTCTACCCTTCATTATCGCCCCTCTCACCACCAGTCCTAAGAGGTTCTACTAGCCTGGATGCCCTGTGATCCCAGTTCCTATCTGTACCAGTGTACATCCTCTAGTCCAGGTGGATTTGTAAGGTAAAATTAGGATTGTGATAATTGGGGGGGGGGGGTTGAAGAGGAAATATTCAATAGCTACAGGAACATTCTATGTTTCATCATTGCTACACTGCACCCCGACTGCCTCGTCCCCTCCCAGGCCTTCTGTAAGGGAATGTCCAGTTATCCACAGAGGTACTTCGAGTCCTTACTCTGCACTCCTCCTCATTACAATGATATGATTTTTTTGTTCTTTGATGCCTGAGAGCTGATCCCCTCCACACCTCATGTAACCCCAGGCTGCTGTGCACCCACAGCTTGAAAGGAAAGCACTATGGGAAAAAATCAAGTGCAAGAGCAATGATCTCATTGCAAAAAGAAGATGAAACATGATTGATGACAAACCTTGTTCTGGACATCCATCACTGTCTAAATGGATGAAAATGCATTTGGAGTTCACTCATAATGCATTTGGAGCTCGCTCCACTCATAAAGCATTTGGAGTTAGTTCCACTAGGTCAGACTGTTAATCAAGCTTTCTATTTATAGGTTCTGCAAAGGTTGTATAACAGTGTGACAAAAAAAGGCCTTATGTGAGGCAGGTAGAGGATTGTTTTTGCCACCGTGACAATATGATTGCACACACAGCCTACTCAGTGCACTAGTTTTGGACAAAAAACAGCATGCCTCTCCTGTCCCATGTACCTAACTCATCTGACCTTGCTCTCTGCAATTTCTTTTTGGCTTCTTGAATGAAGAGGGACATGGGAGGACAGTGATTTGTTGATGTAAAAGAGGTAAAGGAAGAAACAAAGGCGGTGCTGTCAGCCATCCAAACAGAAGAGTTTGAAAATGTTTCTAAGAATAGAATTGCAGATTTGACAAGCGTGTTAAGTGTAATGGAGAGTACGTTAAAGGTGAGAAGGTTGTTTTGTAAAACAATTTTAAATACATAGGTTTGGGGGAAAAAACCTCCATTTTGTTTTGTTTTTGGTACCTGTGGTATTTTATGATACTTCCAATATTATTTTGAGAACAGGGAGAAGTTGTGCATACTCCTTAAAGATTGCCAAAACACTGCATGTTTAAAGAAAAAAAGGCCAAGACTTCTGTCCACACTATATTTTAGAAGCGATTTGTCATTTGGAAAGAAAATTCTGGCAACATTTTGAAGTAAAAAGAAATTATATTACATAAAGACTTGATACTCCCTCACTGCAAGAACTCTTTGTTCTATTAAACTGGCATTGCATGATGCTCTCCTTTGCAACATGATCACTGAAGACACAATGGGTACATAAACAAATGTGAAGAAAACTGATGGTGCCCAGTTACCTAAAGATATAGTGTCTGGGGTCTTAAATGCTTGAAGATTAAGCAAGCGACCATCTAGCTCAGAAGCAACAAAGCCCACATGGAAAAAGCAAACCAGCCTGTGGGATCACATGGTGTCAATAGAATCAGGTATCAAGCATCAAAGAACAAAAAAATCATATCATTGCAATGAGGGGAAGAGCAGAGTAGAGATCCAAAGTCCATCTGTGGGCAACTGGACATCCACTTACAGAAAGGTTGTGGGGAGGAGTAAATCATCAATGAAACATGCAAATTTCTCTATTTTTAGTTCTTTAATGCTCTACACGCTCCTCATCCCAGCCAAGTAGCATGATCTCAATTCTATCTTACAAATCTGGCTAGACCAGAGGATGTACACTGGTACAGATAAGAGCTGGAAACCCAGGCAATCCAGGACAGCTAACTCCCTTAGAACAAATAATGAGAGTAGTGATAGCAGGAGGGTAAGGAGAAGGTGGGGAGAGAGAGGGTGAACTGATCACAAGGATCCACATATAACTTTCACCCTGGGGGATGGACAACAGGAAATTAGGTGAAGGGAGACATCAGATAGTGTAAGACATGAAAAACATATATAGATTATCAAAGATTCATGAGAGAGGGGAAAACAATGAGGAAGGGTGGGGAAGAGAGGGGAAAACAACGAGGAGCAGAAAACAAGGGCTCAAGTAGAAAGAAAATGTTTTGAGAACGATGATGGCAGAACATGTACAAATGTGCTGGACACAGTGATGGAATGTATGGCTTGTGATGAGTTGCATGAGCCCCTCCAAAATTATTTTTTTTTGAAAAAAGAACAAATTTCAGGAAAAAAAATTAAAGACTTGAATTAAACCCAAACCCACTACCAAGTCCACCTCATGGCAACTGTCCAGGGTTTTTCCACAGGAACAGGCAGCTTCATCTCTCTCCCATGAAGTGACTCGTGGGTGTGAACTGCTGGTGGGTGTGAACTGTTGTTCATCGTCCAGTGCTTGATTTCTCACTCTTGAGTCAATTGCAACTCATCATGGCTCCTATAAGTCATATAACACAGGCAGAACTGTCCCATAGAGTTTGTGAGGCTGTGAATCCTGACTTTAGTAGAAAGTGTCATCTCTCTCGTGTGCAGTGACTGGTGGTTTGGAACTATTGGCCATGAAGTTCGCAATCCACGGCATAACCACTAAGCCACCAGGACTCTCCATGTGGGGAATGAAAGTATAGTTTAGAAACGTTATGTTTGGGGTTGAAAAGAAAACTAGAAATATGAATCACTAGGATAGGAGCTATGGGAAAAGAGGAAGAGAAGAGAGGAAGAGAAGACCTGACAGTGGAAACAGTGCACAAGGGCCTGAAATGGACAAGATTTGACTGTGTTTCAGGAAAAAATAGGGTAGAGGACCTAGAAGTTGGTGAGTGTGTCAGTCCAGGTAGACTAGAGACATAAATTCATAGATAAGAATATGGATAAAAGGAAAAGGTTTATATACAAAAGGAATGGGACATTAAGAAAGCATTCCAACCCAGTCCAGTTCAAAGTCATAAGTCCAATATTAGCCCATATGCCCGATACCAGTCTATAACATCTCCTTCTGACTCATGAAGTCACAGGCCGGAGGGTGCAGAATCCCAGCGCTGGCAGGGGTCTCCCCATGGCTCCTCGCTTCCAGGGCTCAGGGTCCATCAACAGCATCCAGTGGTGATAGAGGCAACTCAGCGCTGGCAGGGATTTCCACATGGCTTCTCCAGCTTCAGAGGTCTAGTTCCATCAAGGTAAGGTTGTGTGGCTTCTCCTCCGGCTCCTCCTGCTCCTGGGACGCTGCCATATTGTCTTGTCCATAGTTCATTGTCTCTGAGACTAACTCCCAACAACTGGGAAGATAACTTCTCTCCTCCATGAAGGAACTATCATGAGATTTCCCAGAAGTCTCAGGAGTAAGCCAGGCCCACATGGAAACCTCATTGGCTACTCAATGGCTATCTCCAGATTAACAGGCTAGACTCTACTCCTACATCTCAATCATGAAATTAACATAAGCACATGACCATCTCAGTGAGTATAGGATAAAATGACCAGATATCCTGCTTTTTAACAATGTAACAATGTCCCATGGCGTTTTAAAATTAAAATAAATATATTACAATCATATTTTTGCATTCTATGAAAATATCTGTTGCTCCATATAGACCAAATTTTAAATCAAGAACCCCCCCCAACACACACACACACACACACACACACACACTCTCTCTCTCTCTCTCTCTCTCTCTCTCTCTCTCTCTCTCTCTCTCTCCTCCTGGTCAATGGTGTCCCACTTAAAATCTGGTCACTTTAGTATAGGCGTGAGTTCATCAGCAAGGTAAGATTATCAGAGTAGGCAGCGCCAACTCAACAAGGCACTGCCTTGACAGTGGGATTGTACTGTGGTAGAATATTTGGTTTCTGATGCAGGAGGCCTGCTTTTGGTCACAGACAATGAACCCCAGGCATAGTTATCATTCACTTGAGAACTGCTATAATGTTGAACAATTTCGCCTAAGCTTCTAGACCAGGCATTTCAATCTTGAGGTTGAATGACCTTTTCACAGCAGTCACCTGATTCATAACAGTAGCAAAATTACAGTGATAAAGTAACAATGAAAATAATGTTATGGGACTGAGCCCCGGAGGCGTAAGTGATTGAGTGCGGTACTGCAGCCCGCGGCCTTGGCAGTTCAAATCTCAGGAGCAGCACTGGGTAGCACCAATGACCACCAGAGGCAGTGATACCCCTCCCCCCCCCCAAAAAAAAAACCCAAACAAACAAACCAAAAAAAAAAAGAAAAGAATGTTGTGGTGGGGTGGTCACCACAACAAGAGGAACTGCATTAAAGGGTCATGGCATGAGGAAGGCTGAGAAGCACTGTTTTAGACAAGATAGATTAGGAAGAAAAACCTGATGGTTTATATCAGAAAGTCGGCGAGTATCAACCAATGGATCAGAGCAATCTTATCCACAGCTGATACTAAGCCTCACACAAGACAAGCCAATGTTTTCTTTCTTTGTTCAAGGGGTCATCCTGGGTCAGGCCAGCTTGTCAGCAGTTTACAGCAACGACCTTATTCAAAATAGATGGGAAAGCCACTTTAACCAAAGACATTAGTGTGATTCACTTTACCTCACATAAAGTGGCCTTTGTTGTATAAGGAGAGGATTCAAGGCAAACAAGAATGGAAGAGGGAGGCCGTGGAGAGATGACCGCAGCTGGGACAGTGGGTATGGGGATTTGGGAGGGAGGAAATTCTATAATTACACATATTAGGAATGGGATCAATGAGGCTGCTAATAGACTGAGTGCTGAGGGTGATAGAAGACATTGCCCAAAGTGTTGGCATGAACAACTGGGTAGACAGTGATGCCATTTACTGGAAAAGCAAAGAATGAAGGAAAAATAGCTTTGATGAATGAAACTAAATTTGGCTTGGACATGCTGATTTTGAGATGTTTCTGATATGAAATGCAGTAAAATGGCATGGAAAGTGGCTGGATCAGACCTCCTCTGGCTTCCCTATTTTAGGGGTCAGAAATGCCTACATGCTCTCCACCTGTCTTTAGCCTATTGTTCCTCCCAGAGCATTCTTCTACAGTGGGTGTGATTCAGTCCAATGGTCACAGAACTCACAGACAACATTCAGAATTAAGGGAGCTGGTTAGGGGAGTTAACTGGTTGCTACAAGTCAGAATCAGGAAAAAGTAAGGATATAGTCATTGGTCCATAGCAATGTCTCCCTCCAACCAACAGCTAAGGTTCTGGTCTTCAGTCACGTGGTCTCTTTAGTTCCTCTTCCTCCACGGAGCAGCAAGCTTGCCTGTGGCTCTACCTGGGTCCCATGGCCTGTGGCAGTGCTCCTCTGTTCTGACTCAGGGTTTCCTTTCTCTCATCCTGGCTCATGTCTTTGCTCTCTCCAATAAACTCAAGACCACAGTCTCTGGTGTCTCTGCGCTGAGTCGCCCCCATTTCGTATGGAATATCGAAGGTATCTTCTGCTGTTCCTGCAATTTCCCTATTGGTATCGGAGATGCTTCTTCTGCACAGAGAAAGAGCTTTGACTCGGGTGGGGTTTCTGTTTTTCAGCAGACCATACTTTCAAGGAAACAAAGTGTGTGACTTAATTCAGAACTTCATTCCGCCTTCACAGAGAGCTGCTTCAAGATAGGATTATTCTGCAGACATAGAATCCAGAATTTCAGCCCATCACATACGGAATGTTGGCTGGAGGGACCATAATAATTGACTGCATTTCACAAAGATAAACACCAGGAGGCTGACCACAAAACTGGTGCCTTGAAACTACCTGTCTTTCTGTGGGAGAGGCTATCTGTTCGTGTACAGGAAAGTTGAGGCCCTGGTGGCATCGTGGGTTATGAATGGGGCTGCTGACAACAAACTCAGCAGTTCAAGGTTGTCAGCCAGTCTGCAGGAAACAGGGAAAGTTTTCTGCTCCTGTAACGATTTACAGATTCATAAATTAAAGTGACCAGAAGTCCCGCTTTTTAACAATTTAACAATGTCTGGCGGCATTTTAAAATTAAAAGAATAAATATGTTACCATCCTCGTTTTGCATTCTATGAACATTTTTGTAGCTCCCTATAGACCAAATTTTAAATCAAGACACCCCTCCTCCCAGCCCCCCACCCTCGGTCAATGGTGTCCTGCTTAAAATCTGGTCACTTTATCATTAACACACATGGACAGCTGTACTCTGACGATAGCCATGCTCTGTGTTGGAATCTGTTTGTTTTATGATACATGATGTGAGGAGAGACAGTCCCTGGAAAAGAGCCTCATGCCTGGGAGACCGTCAACATAATGGATGAAGACCCTTAGCTAGCTAGATTGAGACAGTGGCTATGAAAATGGACCCAAACACAACAAGGACTTTGAGGGTTTTTGCAGGTCCAGGCAATGTTTAGTCTTGTTGCACACAGGGTCACTATGTGTCAAATGGACTGACAACACCTAACAATAACAGTAACAGCAGCAGCAGAAGTCCCTGGCTGGTTAAGCATATGGCAACTAATTGGAAGATCGGCAATTCAAACATGCTCAAATGTGCCTCAGAAGAAAATCTGGCAATTCGGTCCTAAAAGTTTACAGCCATAAAGATCCTGTTGTGAATACTTAAGATTCCAAGCTATTCACTAAATTAATAATACTATCAATAGAATTACCAGATGTTCTATGGGGAGGATTTATACTGAAATTACAATGATATCTCTAAAGCGATCTATGGACATCTATAAATCATCAATACATAAACTTTGAACTCTCACTTAATCATAGCCCTAATGTTAGAAGAACCAGAGACTGTCAAAAGAATAAACAGATTTGTCTTGGGAACAACACAACCAGAGTAATCCTTAGAGGCAAGGATGGTCAAACTTTGTCTCTCATTCTTTGGACTTATTGTCAGAAGAGACCAGTCCTTAGAGAAGATTATCATACTTGGTAAAGTGGAGGAACAATGAAAAGAGGAAGCCTTTAAAGATGGATCAACTCAGTTGCTGTCACAATGGACTGAAATATAAGAACCATCTTGAGGATAGTATAGGACTGGCACAGTACTGGTAGCAGTAACAGTAGCTGGCAACAGTAGCAGCAATCTGAGACCAATTAGACATGGCCCTACGATTTGCATTCCTAATTTGCACTGATGATATAGGTACTATAACAAAGTGAAGAAATCAGATGCAGTCTGACTATTAGAAAGAGTAAGATCTGGGGCCTTAAAGCTTTGTCTTTAAACAAGCAGCCCTCTGAGATGTCAATTAAGGCCACGAGAAGAAGCACATCAGCCTGTGTGATCCAAGAATTATAATTGTAAAATCCTAGACAGAAGGAGGCAGTAGTATTGGAGCTTAAACTCTGAATGTCCCATTTGCGGAAGGCTAGGAATGAGAGTGAAAGCGCAAAATTCTTTTGCAGAGTGCCTACATGGATTAAACCTCCGGAGAATCTTCTCAGACTATTGGCCTGGGGTGAATAGGCTTACCATGAGATAGAGTACTTTGGAAAGTAGATTAGTACAGATGCCATTAGATAAAAATGCAATATCTTATCATTTGTTCTCTTATGCATTTTACATTTGTTCTATTTTTATTATTTCCTAATTTATTTTATTATTATTTCCTAATTTAGTTTAGGTCGAGGTTGTTCTCTGTTGTATTTTATTATTGTTGTCATGTATTTAGTTTGGTTTTGCATATCTTGGTTTATGTGGAACCCAGTATGGGTAAATCTATGAAGACAGTAATGGAATTAAGAGGTTCTTAGATTTAGGGCAAGGGAGACTGGTGAGGAATTAGGAGCTAATAACAATGAGTACAAGAAAGAAGAAAATGTTTTAAAACGGACTGTGGTGATGATTGCACAAATCTACTTAATATGTTTAAACCATTGAATTGTGTGATATGTGAACTATATGTCGATAGAACTGTTAAAATTTGAAACAATCCTTTTGTGTGCAATTCTACCCTACACTATGTTCTCATGAGTCAGAATTGACTCACAGGCACCTGGTTTGGTTTTTATGAAACATTTAGTAGGTGATTCCAAGCAAGCAGACAAGCTTAGGGTTCTCAAATAGTTCTGAAGACAGAGCTATAAAATTGATGGCACTTAACTTAGTCTGAAGGTAGTATAGAGAAGAGGATTCTGAACCAATTATCTTATTTCATGTCCTCTTCGAAATCCAGCCTGAACCTCTGGCAATTTCCCTCAATGAACTTGCCACTGATGTCTGTAACCATTGTTGGATAATCTTCAGCAAAATTTTGCTTGCATGTGATAGCAATGATATCCTTTTCTAATCTGAGCATTCTGTTGGGTCACATTTCTTTGGAATGGGTACAAATATGAATCTCTTCCAGTAAGTTGGCTAGGTAGCTGTCTTTCAAATTTCTTGGCATCAATGATTTAGTGCTTTCAATGCTTCCTCAGCCAGCTGAAACATTGCAATCAGTATTCCATCAATTCCTGAAGTGTACCATTGCTTACTAACCTGGCTGTGCTGGTCTGCATATTGTGCATGTGCATTCAGTGTCCTCTGCTGCTGGGTTGGGGCCATTCAAGGGAAACTTGCCAGTGCTCTGCAGAAAGAGCACTAAGAGCTGTGAAGCTGACATAAGCTATAAGATCAGCAATTCCAACCCATCAATCACTCCCTGGGAGAAAAATAAGGCTCTCTGTCCCACTAAAGATTTACAGCCTCAGAAATCCTGTACAGGGTTGCCAGAAGCTGTAAAAGGGCCTGTTAAATAGTGGGGTGTGCACTGGACTTTTAACAGCAAGGTGAGTAGTTGGAAATCACCAGCAACTCTAGGGAAGAAATATGAGGCTTTCTACTCCCCGAAAAATTCACAGGGGGAAGTTCTTCTCTGTCCTGTTATGAGTCAGAATTGACTTGAGAGCAGGGAATTTGGGTGTATGAGTTGGAATCAACTCACTCTGATTTTTAGGTGAATGTGGAATTGAAACTCTTCCTCCCATGGCTTCTAGAAATGATTACCACCTCTGCCGACCACTAAATGCTTTACTGGGAAATCTTTCAAACATCTCCAACTGAATTTGGAAGCAATATTCCAGGTTTATTATCACTATTTTTTTGTCAATTGAAATACACTCCCTTGGAAAATTCAAATAAGTATATATGCCACTTGTAAAGTGACTGCTCCCTTCATATCTTTGACATCGTGCCTAGTAAATATTTCTTACACTAGCTAAACCCTTAACTGAGAGTTCTTACAAAATAGAAAAGCTATACAGATATGAACCATACATCATTGACAGAGTTTCCCGATCATTTCTAATGGGTCCGTTTCTCTTGGGCACTTCACGAAAAAGAAAAGAAAGGATAGCTGACCTTTCTGCTGATGAATACAATTCATAATGCTGACTATGGAAAAACAGACATCAGAATATCTTCTGATGGGTATGCCTAGGCTGAGTAATTTAAGAGTGTAAGCAGTGTATACATCTCGAATCTGTGAAATGTCTATTAATATTTTATAGGTCTATTTTTTTCCTTTAAATCTCGTCCACATTAAGTTGACACAGCCAGAAGATGAAAATGTAAACATTTTAGAGTACAAAAGGTTAAGATAGAAGATGGAAAAATCCTGTCTTAATTCTAGAAGGAGTTAAAAGAAGGAAACATCTTCAGGGAAGTGCTAAAGCATCCGTACTCTAAGGAGGGCTCACCTTATTATTACTGTAGCTTTAGCTGTATGTCTCTAGAAATAATCATGCTGCAGGCTGCATTCTTCTTTTGCCAGCACCTGACAAAGCTTAGCTAGCAGTTGCCGAAAGTCATGGGAGCAAAACAACTTTGTCTTTATTTCGTGGCTTCGCCTCCAGGGAAAAAGGGGAAGCATATTCATTTGGGCCATGTAAATGGGTAGAAGGCCTGGGGTTGCAAAAACAATATTCCTTTCCTGCCAAAAAAATGAAGTCTTCTGAATTCAGTCCTGCAGAGGATTCCTGAGACATAACGCAGGGCTACATGAAACTCATGTGGCATTGGAATATAAAGAGTTAGAGAGAGAGAGAGACTCGAATGTAATGTCAAGGTGAAGAGTCTGAGATTTGAGAAGGATGCCAGCAGCAGAAAGATAGAGATGTGGGCATGCAAGCATGTCTGACATGATAAACCAGTGGGCCCTTTGGCTGTGCTGTTGGTAGGTGCTCTCACTTCTGTTTCTACACCTAGAGAGTCCGCAAAATGGAACCCATCCTGGTCCTTTCTGCACAACCTCTTTAAGTCTTACTTATTACTATCTAACTGGAATTGATTTCTACCTTGATTCATTCCTCAGAAGCCCCAGCTAAGATGTCATCTCTATGGAGAAGCCTGTTAGAGGCTCTCCTCACCTGTGTGTCTTGTCAGGGCCCGAAATGCTCTTACGGGCACTCCATTGTACCACTGTGCCACAGCACTTCATGGAGGTTGTCTATCTTCTCTGGTAGATGCTAAGACACTAGTAGTAGGGCTGTGTTCATCTCTGCACAGTCTGCATCTAGCACTGAAGCTGACAATTATATAGGCCTGTAATTCTGCTTGCAAGTAGAAATGGCAGTATTTTTCAACTACATAGAGAAACTACTCTGGAGAGTGTTTTACAGATTCGTTTATTCCAACACATATCAATCAGTGTCTATGCCTTCTTTTCCCTTCAGGGGTTGACATGTTACTCATTTCTCTTACCCAAGCAATGCTAGACGTGGAATGATCTGAAACTCAGTGCAAACTTTGGTATCTGCTTGGAGGTAGTTAAACAAAGGAAAGAAAACAGGCAACTCTCCCTGCCCAGCAAGAGAGCAGAAGGTATTGCTAGTGACACACCAGATGCTATACGTGGTCTTGACAGTGCCCAGGCCATTAATAAGGCTTTCTAGCCTGTCACACATATGTGCCATCTTGAAGCCCTGCTCCCTGAGGGCCATTAGAAGCCGGACTGGGTTTGCTGCAACAAATGTGACTGTCAGGCCGACTCTAGCTGATTGTCACTGAAAATTCCAGGACTGGCCTCCCCTGAGCTTCAGGCCTTGAATGGAAGATATTTGGGGAAGAGCTAGGAGCAAAAGGGTTATTTCTATAAAAGGAAGAAAAGAAAAAGTGGGGGAGGGGGAAACTATGGCTAGGAATGCATAATAATAATCTAATGCTGTTTTCACTTACTAAACAGTTCATGTTTCTTAATTGTGTGTGTTCCACCACTCATCTGTTAATTTGTCCAGTTTTAATGACTTCCATGTTCCTACGATGCTTGAAATTGTGCCACCAGGATCTCAAATACCTGCAGGGTCACGTGTGGTGGAATTGTGTTCACAGGATTTCTGAATGAAGACAGACTAGGGAGGAAGAATGGTCTGGAAAATCAACAGTCAAAACCATGTAGGTCACAAGAACATACTGTGTCAATCTGAGTAGACTAGAGAAACAAATTCATAGACACACATATGGATATAAGGGTAAGGTTTATATACAAGAGAAATGGAACATTAAAAAGGTATCCCAACCCAGTCCAGTTCAGAGTCATAAGTCTGATATTAGCCTGTTGGGGGCTGGTGGCGGCCCAGGCCAGGATTATGGACGTAGCCAAACTTAGCAGTTTCCTGATTGCATCAGCCGCCCTGAGACCCCGCCCTGAGACCCCTGGCGGCTGCAATTCCGATAGCTTGAAGTAACTGACCTTTACTGCCATTAGGCGTTACACTGAATGTTCATTGGTTTAAAAGCACACCATATTTGGAATGGAATGTGTGCCCTCTACCTCATCTCATGCTTTGAGATAAATACTGCTGGCTGAGCCTTGAATAAACGGAGTTTGATCATAATTTGTCTTGCTCCCTGTCTCTGTGTCTTTTCTTCATCCAGGTTCGTCGCTTCCTAAGGTCCCCACGTGAGGGTCTCGCTGGCAGAGACCCCACATTAGCCCATATGCCTGATACCAGTCTATAACATCTCCTTCTGACTCACGAAGTCACAGGGCAGTGGGTGCAGAATTCCGGAACTGACAGGGGTCTCCCCTTCCCTCCTCAGTTTCAGGGCTCAGGGCCCATCAACAGCATCTAGTGGTGGTAGAAGCACCTCAGCACTGGTAGGGGTCTTCTCATGGCTTCTCCAGCTTCAGAGTTCTGGTTCTATCAGGGTAAGGCCATGTGGTTTCTCCTCTGACTGACTCCCAACAGCTGAGGAGATGGCATCTCCTCTCCACGAGGGAAATATCGTGAGATTTCCCAGAAGTCTCAGGAGAAAGCCATGCCCAAACGGAGGCCTCATTGGCTATTCAATGGCTATCTCTAGATGAACAGGCTAGACTCCACCCTTAGACTTCCAATCATGAAATTGACATCAAGCACATGAGCACCACACATACTGTGCTGAGAAGTGTACTTATTCCCTGGGTGAGAAGGCACATCACACATACCATCCTAGTGGATGCAAGCTGACCAAGGATCATCGAGATGGCCCAGGTCCAGGCCATACTTTGTTCTGTTGTACACAGTCACCGCGAATCAGAGCTATCTTCACCGCCACTACTAGGAGGCTAAGAGTCAGTCAAGTCAGCCATGTTCTGATTCTGATGCACTTTGCCACACTTAATTTTCATCACATGATTGTGATGCAAACACTTTAAAGTGAAGTTGAAGTGTTCCCTTCAAAGTCATACGGCGAGCGGGAGAAACTGTCTTCCGCCTATCAGCACACAGATATTGGGAACCGAGGTGGGATTCGGTAGGTGAGAAATATAGGAAGGCTGTAAAAGATTCTATTGTAGTAGGAAGGATTTTACTTTATATCAGCTTGTTTTGCTCTGAAATTGCCTCAGTTCCGCTGAGCATTTCATTACAGCCTCTTTCTCCATTTACAGAGCAGTGCACAAGGTGTAATGGAGTCTCCTGGCTTTTGCCTTTGAAATATTCATGGTACTTCAGCAGTTTCTTTCATGCTCACCTTCTTCTCCATTAGGGGGAGACCTTCAAGAAAGTAAGGTTAGGGCTTCAAGTGCAAGTGGAGGTCTTCCAGTGGGGTGTGTGTGTGTGTGTGTGTGTGTGTGTGTGTGTGTGTGTGTGTTGGGGAGAATGGTGCTTATTTCAGCTCTAGGAACAGATAGAAAGTGTTCATCCCCCAAGGAACTTGCCTACTTCCCCTAGCTCTAAAATAAGGGGACCATAGACATGGCGCATTCTGAAAAAAGGGAATTTGTCTGTCCCGTCTTTCTGCCCATTTCTGTAGAGACTCAAAAGAATAATTAGAAACTAACCTCATGGAATAATTTAGTGAAGAGTCAACACATACAAATAGAGCATTAATCAACGGCCCACTTCTCAAAATAGCACTTGAATATTTCCTCGTTGGGCCCCCTGTTCTATCTTTAGTCTCTGCTGTGGCAGCTGACTCTTCACAATCAAGAGTAACAAAATCATCAAGTAATAATATAGTCATCATGTAGTCACATAGCTATCGTAGTAACAAAGCACGACTCCAGATATTATAACATTGGCTTACTCAAATGACAGTAGAACAAAAAAGATACGTTTTTGTGCTTTCATTCAACAACTACTATCAACTTACCCAGCACGAATCTCTTTCTAAGGCAAAATCTGGGTCTTCTAGTAGGTATAAGTTACTGAGTGCCTGATATATCCCTGTAGAACCTTGTTAAATAAAAACAATCTTTTTTGTAGAAAAGCAAAGCAATGCCCAGAGAAACCAAGTTGCCTTTTGAAGCTCTATTGGGAGAGCTTAGATTTGAAACCCACTATAATTCCAAAGTTCAAACTCTTTCATTTTTCTGCCTCCCCTAAAGGAAGTTTAAAAGTTCAAAACCAAAATAAGTGTTTAAAAATAATTCAAACAGAAAGGAGGTATTCTAATTTTGAGCTTGAGGGATCCTTGAATAACCTCAATTACATAAATACATTAAAAATAAATTAAGAATGTAAACTAAATAAAAACCATTATAATTGCTTATAGTAAGATAATATAAATAGCATATAATCAGGCCATAAATCATACTACATGGGAGAATTCCTAGGGGAAGGAATTGTGAAACTGCACTTATGTTCATTAAGAAAAGGCTGGATACAACTTAAAAAGATTCAATAAACAAGGCAAGATAGGCAAACTGTCCGAGACAAAATAGATTACTCATTCGTACTATTTCTTTAGGTTCTAAAAATGGTTCTCCTTTCCACTAAGAACCTTTCCACTTAACATGATCTATAACTAGATCATGTTATATTTACATAATATTTCTCTATTCACTGAATATGTATCTATTGAGCAACTTAACACTCATTAAGTGCTTATTATATTTCAGACATTGATCTAAGCATCCAGTGTCCCTTACCACATGTAATCCTCACAATATTGCTATACAAGATACACATTTATAAATTGTCCAGTGAGATTATATAACTTGTCAAAGTGGTAGGAAAAAAAAATCAAACTCAAGGCATACATTTCCAGAATCCAATCTCAAATGGGCTGTTCTAGAATACTTCTTGACTAAATGTCGGGCAATGAAATAGATCATGAGATGAAGAACTCCACTGTCTTAAACATCTCATTATCTCCTAGGAAAGAATGCCAACCTGGCCAATAGGAACGTGTGGGATTAAAAAGGGTGTGTTTTGGAGGGCCCACCCCTCTTGTTTTTGCTCTCTGGTGATTGGAGTGTGCCTGAGCATGCTTCTGCTTTAGCTAGTTCTTTGCCTCAACCTGAGAGCTCCACCACCTGTGGGTCAGACCAACCATGGATTGAGTTGCTAGAGTTGAAGGCTCCTTTAAGGCCTGCTTCACCACACTGCTGGTGCATACATCTCTTGAGTTTGAGGCTGGTGGAACCTGCTGCCTTGCATTGCTTGTGCTGGATATCCATCAGGGCCTCCTTTGCTAAGCTCCCAAGCAATTCACTGTTGATGACCCACCCTTATGCTTGCTGCATGTGGTCAGACTCTGCTTGCCTTGCCTCAGGGAGGATTCTGCTGTCAGCTTCCTTTACCTTGGACCCCTGCAGCCTACATGAGTTGAAGGACTTCCAGTATATTAACTGTTCCATGGAAATAAGTTGAACGGAATTCTTCTGTGACGGAGCCTGCTGTCACTTCACCACCGGTTACCGAGATTGGAGGGTGCAGATGAGAAAGAAAGAAAGAGAACACAGAGATGGGATCAGGAGGGCAACAGCCATCACTCCTGTGAGCTGCGCTGTGCCCCTGAGTTTTTTTTAACCCAAGTCTTTATTTTGTTCAGACAATGGAAAGTTCATTTACATAGTATGAATGAACACATTTCCTCCCATTCTTATTTATAGAATGTTGATGGCTCTGCTTCTTATCACACTGTGAGTATGTATGGGATATTGATGGCTCTGCTTGTAAAAGGAAATTCATGACCTGTGGTCACAGGCAATTCTTATCAGCAGAATCTCCAAGTCAGATAGACAGGAACTCCACTTTATGGTATGGAGCAGCTGAAGCGTCTCCTACACTGCTGTGTGGATTAATTAGCTATTATAATCCTTCTTGGCGACAAATAAATATGAAAGATCATTAAAGTGTTTTTTCTTACATTACTCCATAGTTTGTTTCCTGAGATAGAATAGTTTTGCATTACATTGGGAAATTTTGCACTTCTTTAAAATGTTAAAGAGCATGGATATAATTATGAGGACTAAAGTATGCCTAATCCAAACCACAGTATTTCCAATCACCTCATACTCATGTGAAAGTTGTACAGTGCAGGAGGAGGAGAGAAAGAAGGAGAAGGAGGAGGTCGTGGAGGGGGAGGAGGAGGAGAAGAAGAAAGAATTGAAAGATTAGTACATTTGAATTATGGTTGTTTGGCCGCAAAGTAAAGTCAGAGGCCATTTCAGAGGTTAGGGCAGACTTTATTGGAAGGCTTGCGGGTGTCTTCAGCAACTCAAAGGAGTGTGAGCTGAGGAAGCTGTACCAAGGGAACAAAAGGAAGGGTTTTTATACCCCTCTGGTAGTCTTGGTGAGAACAGTTGCATTTTTAAATTTTTCAGGAGGGAAACTTCTGGTGGGAAATACGTGCACAGCTGAATTTCGCAAGGGAGAGAGTCGTGAAGCTTATCTAAGGGTTTACTGCAGGGTGGGCACAGCTGAAATCGCTAGGGAGACAGTCGTTATGTTTTACAGCAGGGTTACAGCAGGGTGGGGTGTGTGCATTTTTAGAAATGAGTCCGTGTCCTGGAAATTGCAGAAAACCATGGTTTGAGCCTCGGAAGAGATGATGAAATGGAGCCACTGAGCCTAAAATGGTGTCTCCTGTGCCAAGACTGGACAATGATATTGGCAAATACTATTGAATAACCATGAACTGCCAGTATTGGAGGAAGTACAGCCAATATGCTCTTTAGAAGCTAGGATAATGAGACTTCATTTTGAGTACTTTGGGTGTCTTATCAAGAGGGACCACGTTTCTAGATAAGGACATCAGACATACCACCAATTATGAGTTCTTTAACGAGGCAGGCAGATCACTACTTTAAGCCTGAGATAAGAGCAGTAGAATGATAAATGAAACCGCAGGTTAAATGGGTCAGATCAAGGTTCCTATTCTTTATGGCTAAGTGCTTCTCCTCTTTGCAGAAGTTAGCTTTTCTTACAGAACTTTGAAAATACAATGCTACACAATCATTTCACTTAGTATAGAGGTTTGGTAGTTTCCCTTGCAATCCCAATTAAGTAAAGGTCCAGGCAATTTCTTCCCAAAGAACAGATGAGTATAACCCTCATTTCCCATTTCTAAATCCCCAGATGAAGCTGAAGATTAGTACCAGACATCAATTGTTTATGCCCCATTGTGTCCAAGTATGATAAAATAAACTAGGATTGGGGTCTAAAAGAGGGCTGTAAGAGCTAAACGAAGCTGAATCATGAATGCCATTCTTTCCTAAAATACTTTCATTGAACAAAATCACTTTTAAACTTGTGATACACCAGTACTCCCAAGCTGATAATGACCTTACCTTTTACTGCTCATTTAACTTAAAATATTTATTTGCTAAGTGTACCTGAACACTGTCTCTACACAGTACTAGCAAACTTCTTACTATTCTCAGTGCTCTCTGTTCTCTTTTGTTTCAAGGAAAATGCACCTAATAAAACATACTTCGGGGGATTGTTATGATAATTGCATGAAACAGAGTATTCAATTTATGCTAAAATGTTAAATGAATCAATGTTGGGATAGAATAGATTACTCGCAAAATTGCACATATGTTCTTTGTAGAATGACTATCAACAACTCACTGATAGTGAGCTTATTCTGACTCATAGAATCCTTACATCAGAGTAGAAATTCCACTTTAGGTTTCTGAAGCTGTAAATCTTTATGGGAACAGCAAGTCTCATTTCTTCCTGGTTGAGACTTGTGGGTTTGAATTGCTAACCTTGAGGTTAGCAGCCTAATGCACTATGCCACCAGTGCTTCTAGAATGACTTTAGAACTTTCTTAGTAAGAAGTGGAGTGAATTTCCTCATCTTGAAATATAGAATGGTCTTTTACTTGGTTTGTCCAATAAAACATAGTGGAAGTGACCTAAAAATCAGTCTTATAAACTATTTCTTTCTGCTTTATCTACTGACTCTGCTATGAGAATAAATGTGGTCTAGCTTCATGGAAGCCATAGTCACAAAATCAAATGATGTTTGATTTGGGCAAGGAATCATAAAAACTGCAGAAGACGTGATGAAATTGAATTATGAGGTCGGTGAAAAATATTGAAAGTACTCTGATGTAACAGAAGAATAAACAAGTTTGTTTTGGAGGAAATACAGCCAGAAACAAAGATGTTGAAACTTTCTTTCGAGTACTTTAGACACGTTCTCAACAGAGACCAGTCCCCATTGGACTTTGTTTTGAGTCTTTTGCTTTTTGGTTGCCCAGTGAACAGCAGCTTGGGATTGCCATACATTTGTTATTTAAATATTCTCTTTGTTCTTTAAAGATATATAGCTTAGTCTAGCAGGCATGGTTCTGCCATTGACAAGGAACAGTATTGAAAGTTTTGCTTTATCTTGAACCCTCATTGTCTTCATAGTTTTAAATCTGACCAAATCAACAAACCATGTCTTTTGACCTAAAAATCTGTCTGATAAATTAATGCTTTCATTTCCTAAAAAATTATTTGAGATTCTATAACATGAATGAATGATGTGATCAATAGAATTATAATATGACCCATGGGGATGGATTATAATGCTCCCCAATATAATGATAATGAGTCTCCACAACAAACCAGGGGCATATATAAACCATAGCTACATGAATGGACTTTGCATGTTTCTCTTTATATGAAGTCCAGGATAAGTAAGTCTGATTCCTAATCCTATTGCCACCTCATGGTCATACAGGCTGGTGTGCTTCTTCTATGTCTAGCCCCATATGTTTAATGATTTCTTCATGAGAGCAAGTATTGAGAAGGGTTATGTTATAAGAATTATTTGTTCTGGGGCTGAGCCCCAGTGGCATAGTGGTCAAGTGCAGGACTGTGGCCCACAGGCTTGGTGGTTCAAATCCAGCAGCAGCTTTCCAGAAGCAAGGCAGGGTATCCCACTCCTACCAGAGGCCAGTGATGCCCCCCCCAAAAAAGAATTATTTGTTCTAAGAATAGGACTCAGATTAAGTGTAAGCTCAAAATCCATTCAAACTGTATACACTGAATGAAATCCCCTCTCCATTGTATCCAGGCTGTGACCAGATTAAGTCTATATGCTTCCATTGGCCAGTTATGAGGATTTACTTGGTAACCTCAATACATCAAAAGTGGTTACTAGGCCTTTCTCCAACTCTGATGCCACATTCTTCTTCCTATAATCCACATCCTCTGATTTTTTTTCTCTGTATACAGTTTGAATCAGTATGATGAAAGTATGCAACCCTGATGAATACCTTTCCTGGTTGTCAAACCAGGCACTAGTCTCTTGTTCTGTTCACACAGATGCATCTTGATTTGTGTGCAAGTTCCACGGGAGCAGAATGGAGTGTTATGGAATTCCCTTTACTCAAGGTCATCTATAGTCTGTCATGATCCACACAGCTGAATGCCTTGACATAATGCGTAAAATTAAAGTACGCTCCTTTCTGGTGTTTCATCAATTCTTAGAAACTTGTTGGGGCTGAGCCCTAGTGGCGTAGTGGTTGTGCGTGGAACTGCAGCCCACTGGGATGGAGGTTCAATTCCAGCTCACAGGAGCAAAGGCTGAGCCTCCTACTCCCACCAGCAGAGGGCAGTGATGCCCGCCCCCCCCAAAAAAAAAAAACAGCTAAAAAAAAAGCGAAACTTGTTTTTGGCTAATGCTTTCAGGGCAGTTCGAACTTCTTTCTTCAGCACCATTTGGTCTTCGTCCTATGACACTTCTTGAAATGGTTGCATGTTTGTCAGCTATTTTTGGTATAATGGAAAATAGGTAGCATTGTGACAAATGATGAAAAGAAAAAGGATCAAAGTTGTTAAGCATGTCTTCTTATTGGAACCACAAGTAGTCCTCATGGAAGCAGCAGTCAAGAGCTAAAAGCAATTGTATTGCACTACATGAATTTGCTGCTCAAGGTCTCTTTAAAGTGTTAAAAAGCCAGGTTGTCCTTTGAGCAGTAAGGTGTGTCTGACTCAAGCCATGGCATTTCTCATTACTGCATATGCATAAAAATGCTGGGCTCTGATTACACATGAACAGGGAAGATAGATGCATTTGAATGATGATGCTCTTGAAGAAAATGGAAGGTACTGTGGACTACCAAACAAACTAACTAACAAGCACATATGTTCTGGAAGAAGTACAGCCAGAATGTTCCTGAAAGGCAGGTATGGCAAAGTTTCGTCTCACGTACATTGAACATGTTGTTAAGAGAGACTAGTCCCTGAAGAAGGATAGCAAAAAAAAAAAAAAAAAAAGGAAAACTCTCTACATGATGGATTGATACAATAGCTGACAAGGGGCTCAAACACAGGAATGTCTGTGAGGATGGCAAGGGGACAGGTGGGATTTTGGCTGGTTGTACATAGAGTTGCCACTAGCTGCAGCCAACTCAATGGAGCCTAACAACAACAACAACAACAACAGAAGCAGCAACAATTCCCCCCACAACTGCTTGACTGCTTCCCAGAGAAGCCCATCATGGAATTACCACGGGGTACACTAAGATGGGACCTAAGGACGCTCCTGTGTTCAAGACAGATTCTTATTTGCCTCCATCATGCAACACCTATCCAATATCCCCATGGTAATCAGGACCCATCACACCACTGAACACAGGAGCACCCTATTCTGTTTGCTGATCTAGAAGCCTGAGGAGTCTAACATTGCAAGGAGGCATTTTTAACTTCAAGTTCAGTGGAATCAGTGTGGTGGTGTGTCTCCAGGTGGGGGTATTTCTCCATTTGGAATGAGGCCAGGCAGCTTTAAAGAGCACAGAGTTGCAGGAATAGGATGTAAAACTGCTGCACGTGGGTCCTTAGGAACAACATTGAGTGGTGCCACTCCCATTTCCTCTCCTTGGTTGCTTTAGAAAGAGAATCATATTTTAGATGTTGGTCTAGAGCATATACAGCCTCTCGGAGAACATTTCTACCAGGTCTTGCCTGCTAGCTGGTGCCAAAATTGTATGTTTAGAAGTCCATTCCAGCTGTTTCAAGACGATGGGGAACATGGTAAGACCAATGGGTTCCATGAGCATCAGCACGTTGTCTCAATTATTTTGCTGTGAAGTGATGTGTGGGATATTTTTGCATGTGGACAAAATATTCAGCAAATCTACAGATAGTTTTAACAGAAGCATTGCCTGTAGTGAAGGCAAATCCATATCCAGAGTGAGTGCCTATTCCAGTAAGAAATAAAGACTGACCTTATCATGACAGAAGTGATCCATTCCCATATAATCAACCTACCACCAGCTTGATGGTTCATCTCTCTTTGAAATTATCCCAATCTCGTCCGTTTGATGTTTGTCTCTGCTGCTGGCATATTGGATACTAAGCAACAGCCATGTAAGCCTTGGTGAGTGGAGTTCCATGTTTGTGAGTCCATGTACCACATCCATCCCTACCACCAGAGCAACTTTGTTCAGGTGTGTCCATCAGGAAAGGACCAAAGTAACTGGAGAAAAGGAATGACTGGTTTCTACAGAATTAGCTATCCTATCTACTTTATTGTTAAACTTCTTTTCCACAACATTAGCATTTTGATATGTGTTCACATTAGATGAAGTTATCTTTACATTTTTGGTCCATTCAGAGAGGTCTAGCCACACACCTCTTCTCCAAACCTGTGTCACCAGTTTTCCAATCAGGCTCCTTCAAGGTTCCTGACTATCCAGCCAAACTATTGGTCAGAACCCATGAATCTCTATACAGTGACACATCTGGCTATTTATCCTTCCAAGCAAACTGAACAGCTAAGTACACTGCTGGAAGTTCTGTCCATTGAAAGGATTTCTGGTTGGTATTGTCCTTCACAGAGGCCCGAGAAAGGGTCTGTGGCACCGCTGCTGTGCACTTCAATTGGTACCTGCATATTGTGCAGAACTCTTAACAAGGTACAATTTCTCTCTTCACACACTTCTGATCATAAGGAAATTCCTATGAGGTCATGATGGCACCATGACAGGAGTGAGAAACATAGACATTTCTTCAGGCAACTTACTTGAGCCCAGTCTCATATACCCTACTTGCATTGGAGTAGTATATGGACTGCTGCTGTGCATGTTCAATTCTTATGACTCTGTGGTTCAGACAACCCAGTTCATGATGGGCAGCTCAGTTCACATAGTGAGTTAATGGCCAAGATGAGGTATTCAGTCTCCCCCTAGGCCTAGTAGAACAAAAGCTGTTTTTACCCTTCAGGAATCATTGGATGAGCGGGGTCATATGAACCAAGTGCTAGAGTGGCTCACACATCAGCCTGAACATGATGCAGAGCCTTCTTTAATTATGGGTCCTACTCAAAGCTGCCCACTTTCTAGGTCACATGATTAATAGGTCAGCGTAGCCATCTGAGAAGAAGTTCAAGCTGCACAGAAAGCATTCACCAAAAACAAGAGACCGGGAATTCATGGAATATCAATTGAAGTGTTTCAACAAGCTGATGAGGCACTCCTTTGTGCTGGGAAATTTGGAAGAAAGTTATTTGGCCAGTTGACTGGAAGAGATCTGCATTTGTACCCATTCCAAAGAAAGGTGACACTACAGAATACTCAAGTTATAGAACAATATCACTGATATCACATGCAAGTACAATTGTGATGAAAGTCATTCCACAACAGTAGTGGTAACACATTGACAGCGATATACCAGAGGTTCAGATTGGATTCAGAAGAGCATGTAACAAGGGAAGTCATTGCTGATATCAGATGGATATTGACTCAAATCAAAGGAACATGCATACTCTTGGGGTTGTTGCTATTGTTGTTTTTGACTATGCCAAGGCAATCGATCATAACCAACTGTGGATAGCTTTGAAAAGAAAGGGAGTTCCAGAACACTGCACTGTGTACATGTGGATCATGTAGATTCACATTGATTGTGTGGATCAAGAGGGAGTTTTATAACTAGAACAAGAAAATAGTGCACATGGTTTGAAAATCAGGAAATATATGAATCAGGGTTATATCCTGTAATCATATGTATTCAAATCATCAGAGAAGCTGGTTTATATGAAGAAGAATATGACATCAAGTTTGAGGGAAGGTTTATTAACAATATACAATATGCAAATAACACAAACTTGCTTGCTGAAAGTGAGGACTTGAAGCACTTGCTGATGAAGATCAAGGTTTGTAGTCTCCATATGGATTGCAACTCAATGTGAGGAAGACCCAAATCCTCAAAAGTTGATCAGTAAGTAACATCATGATAAATGGATAAAAGATAGAAGTTGTCAAGGATTTTGTCTTACTTTGTTCCACAATCAGTATTCATGTAATCAGCAGACAAGAGTTCAAGAGATAGGTTGCACTGGACAAAACTGCTTTATAAGTACTCTTTGGGGCTGAGCCCCTGTGGCGTATGTGGTTGAGTGCAGAACTGCAGCCCGCAGTCTTGGCGGTTCAAATCCAGCGGTGGCTGGGTAGCACCCATGACCACCAGAGGCAGTGATGCCCACATACACACACAAAAGTCCTCTTTGGGGTATTGAAAAGCAAAGATGCTACTTTGTGGTCTCAGGTGCTCCTGACCCAAGTCAAGGTGTTTCTGATTTCCTCATACAGATATGAAAGTTGGACAGTGATAAGGAAGACTGGAGACTAACAAATGACACATTGAATGGTGGTGCTGGGAAAGAATATTGAAATTACCATGGAGTCCTAAAAGGACAAGCCCATCTGTCTTGGATGAAGCACGGTTAGCGTGTCCCTCACAGGTAAGGATGACAAGACGTTGTCTTACCTACTCTCAGCATGTTGTCAGAAGACACTAGTCTCTGGACAAGGACACAATGCTTGTAAGGTATAAGGGCAACCAAATAGAGGTAAGCCCTCAGGAGAAGTCTGCAACAATAGCATCAGCAGAGGAATAATGGTGAGTGTGGTGCAGGAGTGGGAAGTCATCTCTTGAGGTTGTGCATAGCATTGATATGGGTCAGGGTCACCTGGATGTTACCTAGCAACAGCAGCCACAGCACACCCAGATGAGGCATATTTTGCCTTCCTAAGTCAAAGAGGGTCACTAGACATTGACCTTTCTTTTTAGTTGTGGAAGATGCAATAGCTTTCCCTTTATTTTGGTGGGATATTCCACACACAACTTCATCTCCAAAAATTTCACAGAGGTGGGAAATGCCTGACATTTTTGTTGGTCAATTTCCCATGGTCTCACAGATATTTTATGAATAAGTCCAAATTCATTGGTGCTTCTTCCTTACTGGGTCCAATCAGCATAATGTGGGCAATGTAAGGGGCCAATATGCCATTTTGTAAAAGGAAAAGTTGACTACAGTCACCATCCACTAAATTAAGGCACAGGGCTGAATAATTGATATACTCATGTGGTAGTTAAATAATCTGTTGTCACTTTGAGAGTATTAAAATTGATGGGGTGGAGTTTAGCCTGTCAATCAGGTCACAGCTTGGGGACCTCATTTCAAGGTGCTAGGAGAGAAAAAGCTCTCTGGAGGATTGACACACGCTCACTCTGTGAGACATTACTGATGAGCCTGATAGGGCTATGTTGATGCAGCCAGAGATTTGGAGCTGGAGGAAGCACACAAAACCCATGCCAGTGCTAAAATGCTTCCTGCACCACTGGATCCACAAGACTTTCTACCCACTGGCCTCTGATCTTCCTGTGGTGTGCAAATCTGAAGAGGAATTTATATACTAGTACTAGACATATGGGTTAATATCGGACTTGTGGACTTGGTCTGAACTGGGCTGGGATATTTTCTCAGTATACAATTGTTATTTTATATAAACCTCTCTCCTATACACATATGAGTGCCTATGAATTTGCTTCTCTAGTCTACCCAGACAACACAACTTATGAGGGAGTGTTGTGAAAGTGTACTGTTGTCCTTGTCAGCTAAAGGCAAGCTTCTTCTGTTTTTCCTTTAGAACCAGAAATGAGAAAAGGGCATTGGGTAGATCACTAACTGTATACCACGTACCAGATGAAGTATTAATTGGCTCAAACAAAAAAAATCCTACATGGAACAGCAGTTGTAATACATGTCATCTTAAGGTTTTGATCAGTTAATGTCATTCTCTAAGACCTGTCTGATTTTTGCATAGATCCCAAAGGCAAGATAATTGGAGATGTAGTTGGATTCACCACCACATTTCCTTGAATTCTTCAAGTTGTTGATGGTGGTGCTGATCTCTGCCATCCCTCTAGAGATGTAATTGCCTTTTGGGTTTCCTATTTTCTTTGGCAAAAGAAATTCTAATGTCTTCCACTTGACTTTTCCTTTCATGATAGCCCTTATTCCACATTTTAGGGATCCAATATATGTTCTGCCAATTGCTGAGCATATTTATTCCAATAATGTACTCAAATGGAGGAAATTACTGCAGGGACCCACTGTCAGACCTCATTTATAACTCAACTTTCATATACCCCCATTTTGACTGGGAGTGCCTTCAAAATAGTGTCAGTTCAGATAGTCAGTAATCTCTGAAATTTTAAAATTATTTCTTGCTTTGATACATTTCTTTCTCATGCATGCATAAGAGAACGCAGGCTAGCACAGCCTCAAGGATCCAATCTTGTGTATGTGATTCCCATAAGATAGGTGCTTCCTAGTGGGTAGCTAAGGACACAGGCTGGTGCAGACATGTAGGAGAAATATGGAGTAGCTAGAGCTGTCATAGACCAAACAACAGCCAGCAAACAACCAGCTCCCAAATATGGCAGACAAGTTTAGCAGTGTCGGTACTTAGTTGAACGAAGATGTATGAGTGAAGCCACTTGTGACCAGAGGATTATTCATAGATTTGTGAGCAGCAATAAATGACTCCTGTTTTAAAGCAGCCCATTCCGGGGTCATTCGTCTTGAGTAAAAGTGTACTAATATATAAAGCACTGCCTCTATTCAAGCGAGTCACAAGAAACAGGAATAAAACATAGACTTTGGCAACTTTATAAGTTCTGTGGCATGTTCTGAAATGCAGCGTCAGTCTTATTTATTCCCTTTCTTTATCTCTTTTCTTTTCCAGTACATCTGGAGTTGTGGTCTGCTTATTAATAAACAGAAATTCACTAAAAATGCACACTTCTGGCATTTTACAATCATGAATTTATAAGTAAAGGAATTTGGTATTTGCATATTGAGGAAATTCCTCCAGTGAGTTTTGCTTACAGGTGGAACCAATGCTACAAGGTAACCCTCATCAAGCTTTTCGATGCAAACTACGCTTTGGGTGAACTCATCTCTACCTGTTAGGGTCATAGAACTTAAAAATATTGTTCCTTTTAATTGACTAGAAAGAAAACCCTTCACAGCTTGCCCTACGTAATAGTTTACAAATACACATCTGTCATGGATTGAAAGGAGTCTCTCCAAAATGGACTGAAGTGCTAACCATATACCAGGGTATGGAATCCTGCCTGAAAAATCAGGGCTTCTTTGTTATGTTAATGAGGTCATATTCATAGAAAGTGTTTGTTAGACCTAATTTTTCTGAGTTATAAGTAGCAACATTGGTAGAGAGACAGGCAAAATCAAACAGCGGGCGATAGATACTATGTGAAGCTTACAAAGAAACTTCTATCCTTAGAGACACTCTCATGTGGTATTTGTGTTACTGCCACACTATGAGACTAAGAAAGCACCTTTACATATATGAAAATGTATGACAAATTTGACTGACTGATGTCAAAGACTCTGTTTCCAAGGTTTGACTGCACATGGGGCCACACAGGGAGCTTTTAAAATAATATGATCCTTGGACCTAAGTCCCAGAACTTCTGATCTATTTAGTATGCAGTGTTGCCTAGGTGTCAGAATTTTAAGAACTCCCTAAATGATTTGAATATGCAGCCATGTTTGAAAACGTGTCTAAATTTCGCTTTGCAAGTCTATTTCTAGTTAGGAAAAAAATTAAAACCTGTAATGTGTGGGGTACAGTAGGTTAAGCATTGGGTTTCTAAGCAAAAGGCTGTCAAGTTACAGTGACTACCATTCTGCATTAGAGAGACGAGACTGTCATTTGCAGTGAAGGTTTATAATCCCAGGCACTCAGGAGAGCAGCTCTGTTCGGTCGAACAGTGTTGCTGTGAGTCAGAATTGACGCAGGAGCAGTGGGTGACGATGGTTAATGGCCCCAATCATTTGCTTTTTAGTAAGTCTTCTAACTCGACTTGGTTGAATGTTCAATCTCCTGGATTCATGTTCATCGTCTTCCAAGTTGAAGAAACTAGGGGGTAGAGTGGTTGGTTAAATCTCATAGATGGCAAACACATTGAATTTTCTGGCAAGCTTGGATGATTTGGGTATTTTAAATAAAGGATTTTGATAACTTTAACACATTCTGGGAGTAATTTTCATAGGTCAGGGGCCTATTAATTTTATTGTCAACAATTATGTGTTGAACAGAGATAGAAATGAAGAATATTAGTATGATTGAACTAAGCGATATCTTGCCATCATCTTGATTGTTTAAAATCTGATGGGTGCTCTTCTCTGGGGGGCGGACAATAGAAAAGTGGGTCAAGGGAAATGTCGGACAGGGCATGATATGACAAAATATTAATAATTTATAAATTATCACGGGTTCATGAGGAGGGGGTACAGGGAGGAAGGGGAAAAATGATACCAAGGGCACAAGTAGAAAGCAAATGTTTTGAGGATAATGATGACAACAAATGTACAAACATGCCTGACACTATGGATGGATGTATGGATTGTATGAGTCCCCAATAAAATGACTTTTTAAAAATATGGTTGTTGGTAGTCCCGTTTCGCAAACATCATCATGAGTAAATGCCCTTGATTGAAGTATCAACCCTGATGTGGTATGTTGCTACAATACATGGCCTTTTATCATACCCTTCGTTTAAGTATTTGAAATTTGGATTAGCAATTTCCCAACTCCCTTGCTTCCACTCTCAGCCAATGGCACCTCATGTACAATTAACATCTGCCTATCCGTGGTAGCTTGTCCATCCCTAAGAAGTGGAGTAGCTCTCACTAGTTTCGAAACTAAGATGAAGTAGGGAAAAGAAAAAGGCGATTTGATATTGTGTCAAACATCAGCAGCAACCCCCCTATGGATTACAATGGTTCAATTGTTAGGTTTCTTGAGTGGGTAATAGCTCTGTTCTTGGACTTGCCAGATGAAAGAATTCATACCGCGGCCCACTTTGTAATCCAAGTCGTTTTTTTCGAAGGGCCAGGCAAGTTTCAGGTTGTACAGTCTCAAAGGAGTTCACAAGTGGAGCTGAATAACCCAAAACTTTAGAGGCTGAGAGCATGTTGGCCAAGCCTTCTCCCTCTAGCTGTCTCTGATCAGGAGTGGGGCAAGAAAGGGAGCATCCTAGAGAATGCTCCCTGTCTTTATTGTGACCTAACCCCTGGCTGAGGTAAGACGTGGTTAAAGGTATTAGTTATCCCCATTGGCTGAGTTAGGCCCATCTGGGTGATGTCGTGAGCCTGGGCCTCGCTTGACCCACCCTGATTGGTGTACCTTCTACCTGACTTGGCGACTTGAATATGAGAATATTTAGTTTGGGGTCTTCATAGGTATCTAATGGTTGCCTGACTTTTTTCCAACCTCTACGGGGGGCCTTTGCAGGCATGGGAGATATAATGCCTTGTCCCTCAGCTAGTTGCCTAGCACAATCTGCAGTTCCATCATAGGATGGTGCCAAGCCAGAAAACATGTTGCTCCCTCTTATACTTGAGTCAAGGGCTAACTAAGCAGCAAAGACTCACAACAAAACACGGATGGGGCCAGAGGGGAGCACTGGAGACTGATGCTTAAATGTTTTGCTGACTCACGTGGGGGGAAAAAAAAGCCAAGTATTTTTTTTTTTTTGCCAAGTATTTTTTAAAACTGTGAGCATAATCACCTAATCAAGCACAGCCTGAAAGAACTCTTCTCCTGGACTGGATCATTCCTGCTGAGCCCTGATTGTGATTGGGAATTTAAATATGCCAGTGCTCATAATTGCTTATATATGATAATTATGACAATATAAACACCAACAAACATAAAACAATAATTGAGCACTTACTGTGTTCCTGATAGCATGTGACCACCTTCGTAGTCTTTTTCTTGTTGGGTGCCAGTGTCAGTTCCATCTTATGGAGATTTTATAGGACAGTGTGAAAACCTCCTAGTCTTTCCTGGAGTGTAATCTGCATAGGTCTCCAGACCAGCCCTCTTGCTTCTACGCCTCCCTCCTGCAGAACCAAAGTCAGACTTGAACTGCCAGTCTCCTGGTTAGATATTTGTGACATCAATTCCCTTGTTACAGACATTATTTAATTCAATTCTTGCAAGGTAAGGAACATTATTATTATCTGCATTATGTACACAAAGATACTAAAGCACAATAAAGTTAAATTACTCGGCAAAGTCCCTCAACAAATAAGCAAATGAGTGCAGTGTGAGGCAAGATTGGATTTCTGGCTGACAGACCATTGTACAACATTGCTATCTGCAGCGTGCCTTCCACTGTAATGGCACTTACCAGAATCCGTTTAGGCAGCACACTCAGTATAAACAGAGTTAGATAGAAATTTAAACATTTTCCAATCCATTTGCCTTCTTTTATGGGAGAAGAAACCTAGTCCCAGAAAAAAGAAGCAGCTTGTTTCAGGTTATTGTGTAAGTTTGTGGCAGCAATAAAATTAAGACCCATGTCTCTTTAGAAAGAATGCATATAGTTCTACAGACAAATTTTTTTTTAATTGACTATTACCCATACAATCCAATTTTGGAGAATATTTTCATGTTCCACCCCATATGCCAAATAAATAGCTCAGTACCTGGTTCACAGTGGGTACCCCAAAATTAAAATTTTGATACCTTATTTAGTATTTTCATTAAATAGCTTTTCCTATTAATTATTCAGAAGAATTAAACTTGATCTCTGCTTAGCACAGCCACTTTAAAACCCCTTTTCTTCTTGGCTTGTTTTGCTATCTTTCTACCTCTGAAAAGTTTTTATTTGACTCCCATCTCCTCCAAGACATATTCTTTTTCACCTGTTTCTTAAGGCTAATGTTTCTGGAACATCTTCTCAACCTTACCAGTCTGAGAACCTGTCTGAGCAGTCCCCTATCACTGTATATACCTTCTATGTGCCAATGTGTGCAAAACCACAGCTTAAGTTTAGACAACCTCTCTTTTGTTCTAGTCTTATGTTCCAAACGGCTCATTATATGCTTGGATCTCCTCCTCTTTCAGGATTTCAGACCATATGGTTCTATGTAGAATTCACAAGTAGGTGACAGGGGTGGTAGATGATGTGTCTGGACAAGTGGAGATTTAATGCAGCTGCCCCAAATGTATCACTCACCCCCACTCCTGGATGTTTATAAGCATCACAGCCAAAACTAAGAGATGGTCAGCCCGGCTGGAGGCCAGATCCAGAAGTTATCATTTCAAAGACTGATTTTAAATCCACTGCTTGTTTGAGGGAATATAAAAGTCTTCTCCTCTTTTATTACAGCTGTAGGAACAACTACACATTTCTGTCTATGTCTGTATTGTTGTGTATATTTGGATTCATTTAAGTTGGTTCTGGCTTGTGAGCATGCTATGCAGAACAGAAGGAAGCATTCTCCCGTTCTGCATCCAACTCCCAATTGTCATATCTGAATCCAATGTTTCAGCGCTGGGTCAATTCATCGTTTTGAAGGCCTACCTCTTCTTTGGACATCCACCATCTTACCCAGCCTGGCATCTTCTTCCAGTGACAGGCCTCTCCTGATCAGATGGCCAAAGTTTATGTGAGGTGAGGTCTTGCCACTCTCTTCAATGAGGTCCATTCTGGCTGTACTCTCCCCCACCCTGCCCCCCTCTTTGTAAAGACAGGTGTGTTCATTCTTCTGGCAGTCCACGGTATGTTCAATATTGATATGTGTATGCACACACATTTATTTCCCTTTTTCCAGCACAATGGGGAGTGAGGTAGAATACTGAGGAGGTCACTAGACTCAACAAACTTATTCCTAACATGAGAAAAGCCCTCATCAGACCACTCATGTGCTCCTAGAGTCAAATTATTAGAGTATTCACAGGCTGCCATGAAATCATCCCCAATACCAGGGATTCATACGCCTCCCACGGCTCTTTCTACAGGAGCATGTAATTGAGTGAGGTGACATTTTTCTATCTTCCTGCCTTCCAGATATACAGAGGCACCAAAGAGTCATGCAAGGGCAAATGATTGGAGCAATTACCCAAAGGAAGCGAAAACAGGCAAAATCATGTGCTTAACTGGTGAAGATCAAGTCAAACCCCCAGCTTTGCCAAATGCTACAGCTCACTTAGAAATGCCACTTCCAAGTGGCGTTTAGCAGAGATGTTTAATGTTAACTTTCATATGGATATTCTTTCTGAGTCAGGTTTTTATTTTCATTCTGTGGAGGACTCTGTAGTTAAATTCAATTTCATATAGGCATAAAGTATATTATCTTTGATTTACTGTACTTTGGATGTGGGAAAAACATGTAGAAAAGAAAGACAATGTTTATTTATAACTTTCACCCGTTATCAACCACCCTTCCCACCCTACCATAGAATTGTCTTAATATTATGTCATATTCTCCTTGGCCATGAATCATTGCCTCTATGTTTAAGTGCTTAATTGGTGCTGTTATTTTATGAAATCCAGAGAACAGCATGTGCAAATTCCTTAACTGAAGATCTCCATTGCTTAGCATTTGCTAATGTATATAATTAAAACTTCATCAAGTTTTCCGTTTTTTTGACGCAGAAAGTTCTACGTTAAGTTTAAAAGCTTGAAGTCAATGTAGAATAGTAGGAAAGATAAGAGTCAGACAATACTTGAATTTTAAACTTCCTTTGCATACCATAGCTGAGTGATCTTGGCCAATTACTTTTCTACCTTTGGTTTTAGTCTGCTCATCTGTAAGTCAGGGATGGCATTTCTATCTCCTGGGGTTGCCCTAAGTGCTAAACTGAATGCCTCAGGAAGATCCTTTTAGTGCCCTTTACCTCCCCTGGGTCAGAATTCACAAAAGGTGAATTCTCTTGTGTTGTGTGTGACCATATTGGATGATAAGGGCATGTATTAAGAGGGTGAAATCCATTTCCACAGTCAGCACAGTAGGGGATCTGGGAGTGTTTTCACGAAGTCAAGGTCATTCATTGTCATTGTGTTTATTGTCATGGGAGCACTGCTCGTCTGCATTGTTTTTTAAAAATCATTTCATTAGAGGCTCAAACAACTCTCATCACAATCCATACATCCATCTGCATTATTTTAACACCTCCCCTCTGCTAATACCTTCGATGCTGCCAGGTGCTGACTCCTCTTCTGATTTGTGGTTTTCACAAATGCCTGTGGATGCCACTGCAGGTTCATTCGTTTTCCTTCGGCCTACCTCCCCCTTGATACTAGGAGGGAGATGTGGCATATACAAAATGAGCATGCAAGATCCTTTACAAAGCAGTGATACTGTTCTGTGGCAAAGTCACTCTGTTCATGTAGACCCTAAGACTCTAACAGCCTCTCTGCCACAAGCAGGAAGAGAGGAAACATCAATCTCAGCCCTCAGTTTTGAACTAACAACTAAAATGCTGTCTTGTGGGGAAGGAGGCATCTTGGAGACCACTTCATAGTTCTCACTCTGAACTTCAATCTCTATCACATCTTGTTCTTGAACCATAGGACTGATGGATAGTTACATGGTAACAAGGCAAACTAAGTCCATCCACTCAGCGAAGGTTCCAACCATATAGTCCTTCTTCCAGTCCACAGTGCACACAAAAATGTCCATTCTCCAAAGAGATCATGGGTTTGTATGGCTGACTTTGTGGTTAGCACCCCAATTTAGCTATCTGTTCCCATAAAAATGTACAATGTCTGAATCCCTCTAAAGGGTGGCCATTTGTTGAAATCAACTTGATGACAGTGGGTTATGGGAAAGTTTGGGTACATTAATTCACTTACAAGGGGTGCAGAGAATGGAAGGATCTATGATCTTAGTGAATTCTTTTTTTCACAATAGCCACCTGTGCTCTCATGGAGCTCTGAGCCCGAGGATCAGACAGATCAGAAAAGCCATTTCTCATCCCACTCCATTCAGCATTAATGGCATAAAATCCCATTAGTGCACTCTAGGGGTTCATTTCAAAACAGACAATAGCTTGTGAATCAGCCGGCCATGAATAATCATCTGGCAATATGGAAATTACGTAATCCAAAAAAAAAAATTAAGCCAAGGATCATGAAGGCAGTGATGTGAGCTCATACCCATTTCTGCTGCCCCTCTCCTACCTCAGGGGGGCAAAGGGGGAGATGGTTATACTGTAAGACCATCAAGATACTCATTCTCATCTTTTTGTTTCATTGCCATAGCTGAATTCTAATGAATAGGCCACGATAGGTATCGTAAATTCTTTATGAGGAGACAATAAGCTTAAGCACTGAATTATACACATAGAAGTTGTGGAATTGGAGAATGTTGTGTTGTTTATATTTACGCTACAATTAGAAACAAATAATAATTACATGAGTAACCATGAGTACAAGGAAAAATAATATGCTCTAGAATTGAATGTGGTGATACTTATGCACCTTTTTTTGATACGATTGAATTATTGAATTACATGACATGTGGGTGAAGTGCTAAAAGAGCTGTTAAAAAAGAAACTAATTTTAAGAGTCTTATTATAATCATAATTTTGTAAATAGATGAAAAAAATTTCTTCTTATCAGGCACTCCTATTTGGCAAGCATCTTTTTTAAAAGCAGGCTTTCCCTGTGCTCTTTTATTATGTCTACATTTCAAGTTTATGTGGATTGTCCTAATTTTTTATCTACAGTCTATATTCTTTCTTTACTGTTAGATTTGCTCTACCAATTGTTGGTTCAAGTTTGACACATTCAACTGTGCATCTGAAACCAACAGTTACTGTGATTCTTATCCTTTACTTTTTTTCCAGCTGCATGATCAACATATTCACGTATCTTTTCTCTTTTTAACATTCATTCGCATACATTCTCACATACATTGACACCTACAACTGGGGTCTCACAAGTCCTGTCATGGGAATGTCTTTCAAATCTTTCACCCTGTTCTATCCTCACTGCCATCAACAGCGTAAAATCATATTATCCCCAGCTAATGATTCTTCAGTCTTTATTCAGCCTTTGTGCCTGCAGTCATCCCATCTTTCCCTTCTGTTTAGCATACTAGTTTGTCTCAAATAGCGTACTCATGTAACTAATGTGCACACACAAGTAATGCGCCTAACACACATCAGGGATTAAAGCACAAGGGAGTTGTGTAGCTTGCAATAAAACATGTAATGGGCATGTCATTTGTGTATGAGTATGGTAATCTTAAAGTAATCATGCTTTGCTTAACTGTCTTTTGCTGAACGGACTTAAATCATTTACTATACATAAATAAAATGCCATTGAGGCTAGCATTTAAAGCCCCAATTGAAAAGGCCTAGGATTTTCAGTTATATTTATTTACCACCTCATGTGCCCATGTCATATCTTCCCTATAATTCTATAAGAAGGTTGCCAACCAGTTACTAAGCAACATCTGACCATACCCAATTATATGAGGAGTTGACGCTGATTGTCATTTTCTTAAAGCTACTTGGGGCCAAGAATCCTTGGTGGTACAAGACATTTCTAAATCCTAGACAAAGGAGGTAGGTTCAAGTTTATCCAGAGGTGCAATGGGTAGAAGTCCTAATGATTTAATTTATAGGAAGCCATCCATAAAAAACCGTAAGGAGAACATTTCTACTCTGGCACATATTGGGGATCGCCATGAGTTGAGTTAACTGATGGGCAATCAGCTTACTAAGTTATGCCCTATAAACACATTCATCAACCCAGAAGTACCTGAAAAGAGATCTCTTTGCAGCAGAATGACCCCACTGAACTGTAGAGTTAATGCTGAAAGATTTGGGGGTTGAAAATCCTATGGGGGACAGTTCTATTTTCAACTTGTGGGTCAAAAAAGAGCTGAAATAAGCTTCACAACAAAGAGGGTTTGGATTTTTTTTGTGTGCTGATGAAATGCTACTCTGCAGAGAGAAGCCACAAATGGAGTCTAAGTGCAGCAAAAACAAAGTCCAGAAGAGGATGAAAGAGATGGGAAACCAATGCTTTGGTTCTTAAATGAGCACTTGTTACTCACTCACTTATGCACGCACTCACTCATTCACTCCTCTCTGCCATTGAGTTGATGTCAACACATAGCAACCCTATGTGCTATGGGGGTAGAACTGCCCCCATTGTTTTTTGTGACTGTAACTAAGTGTTTATGAGACTAGAAAGCCCCATTTTTTTTTGTGAGAGGTGGCCAGAGATTTTGAATGACTGACCTTATGGATTGAAGTCCAACTCCTGACCCCTAGGCCACCAGGGCTCATGAGCTCCAGTCTGTACAATGAGGAGGCCAAGTCTGCCCTTGGCTTGTGTAAAGTTCTATGGTTCTCAGGAGGTTGGATCTTCTTCCTCTTCTTCTTTTTTTTTATTTTTGATGGTTGGATCTTCTTAATGAAAATGTGTTTGAGTGGATTTCTGTGTCTTATAACTAAATTGCTTCTGGGAAATTCCATAGGGACAACTAGCGGTCTTAGAAGGTGGAAAGGTTAACTTCTTCTCTTTTATGCACTTCACAGAGCATTGGTTCCATCCATACTGCCATCATCACTCTTCTCTCAGAATGAAGCAGCTTTTGGCAAATCTGCAATCTGAAAAGAGCCAAGAAAGGTTTAGACGTGAACTTGTGAGCTATTGGATCTTTACATCAATTATTCATGAGAGGAGAAACAGGAAAACAGTTTGTCTTATAAGTAACAAGAAGACAAGTAACCTTCCTCCATCCTAGGAATAAGGGCACTCCACCAACAAAACAGGAGGCATTTGAGGCAATTGAAGCAAGTCTTATGTGTTCAGTCCTCATTTGACCAGTGCCTCCCTTCAACCCCTGTAGCTACTGGAACCTGCTTTGCCAGTTATTTTAATTACACCATCCCATGACTCCATTTTACTCCTCTAGCCTATGCAAAACAGGTCCTGACCCTTGTGATTGATTGCGTTTCAGAAGTAAATCACTGGGCCTTTCTTCTTACTTCTCTTGGACTGGAAGCTCACCTGAAACCCGTTGAGTATCTTATTAATGTGTACACTTCCACTAACTGATGGGTGTGCTTGAAGGAGCCTAAAATTGAGCCTTTGTCTCCTACTTCGAAGTTGGGAAATTTACCATGAAATCATTATTGACCACAGACCTCATTTTTGTGTATTTAAAACTTTGGCATCCAGGATGCAAGCAATTGAGCACTCAAATACTAGCTGAATGGTTGGAGGTTCTGATCCACCAGAGGCTCTTCAAAAGACAGCTTATAATCTTACCTCTGGATGTTCACAACCTTGAAAATGCTTTGGAGTTCAGTTCTATTCTGCACCGATGGGACCCTCCAGAGTGGGATTGCCTTGACAGCAACTAAAAACAAACAAACAAACAAACAGTCGATTCTAGAATGGAGCATGCTTTTCAGATAAGTCTTCCTTGGGTGGAAAATCAATGGACCATCATTTTACCTCTCCCCCAACCTTGTGCAGACCAGTTCTGATTGCCCAACTGGCCAGTTCTGAATGCCAACTCACCCTGGATTTGCTGCCCACTTTCTGCCCAGGTCTCTATCATCATCATCATCATCATCATTTAGTGTGCACAGATTTACTGAATAAGTGGCATTTGGGAAATTCCCTCCAGGCCTGTTTTGATTCAAGCTGAAAGTAATCTCTCCTCTGTTTTCATGGATCTTTTTGTGTGTGTGCTGAAGAACAATTTAATTTTCTCTCATATATGTCAGATAAATTTGCTGAACCCTGTGCTTCAAATGTTTGGTTCTGACTTTAGTACAACAACTCTGTAGTTAAATTCCACAACAGGTTGGAAGCTTGTGGCTATAATGGCTTCTCCTTCATCAAAGGCCACAGAGGAAGTGATCTAATTTGATCGCAGATATTGTTTTGATTCTGAGTCACTAAATTTTGAACTTCCTT
Source organism: Nesogale talazaci (assembly GCA_004026705.1). Taxonomy (NCBI): domain Eukaryota; kingdom Metazoa; phylum Chordata; class Mammalia; order Afrosoricida; family Tenrecidae; genus Nesogale; species Nesogale talazaci. The sequence goes on along the minus strand of PVJH01011945.1, from coordinate 2,163 downwards.
TTAAAATATTACTTGCACATTTGTTCAATTAATAAAACACACCAAATCTTTCATTTTGAATACATCTTTAATTTGGTGAAAATCTTAATTAACATTTTTGATGTGATTGTATCATTTGTTCTGCCATGTCCTCTTTTCAGCCCTCTTACACTCTAAACCAGGGGTTATCAACCTCCCTAATGCCGTGACCTAATGTTGTGGTGACTCCCCTCAACCATAAAATTATTTTCTTTGGTACTTCATAATTTATTTTGCTACTATTATAAAGTAGGTGAACCCTGTGAAAAGGTCGTTCAACCCTCAAAGGCTTCATGACCCACAGATTGAGAACCAATGCTTTAAATCTTGCTGGTCTATTAATAATTGATCTAACTTGTAGCCTGAGTCAATCCCAACTCCTAGAGATCGGACAGGATCTCCCACAGAGTTTCCATGGCTGTTATTTTTCTTTCACCCATGGGAGTGCCTGGTGGGTTCCAATAGCCAACCTTCCTGTGAGAAGTCAAGAATCTAACCACTGAACCACCAACATTTTTTAGATTTGATATATACTTGTCTTAAAAATTTCTCCATGAGGCTGAGCCCCAGTGGCATAAGTGATTGAGTGCGGAACTGCAGGCCGTGGACTTGGCAGTTCAAATCCAGTGGCGGCTGGGTAGCACCCACAACCACCAGAGGCAGTGATGCCCACAAAAAAAAAATTCTCAATGATTCCCAGGACTTGGAACTTGTCTCTCTAGATCTGTATCAATCGCTCAAGTTTCCCTTATTTATCAAGTCTCCCAATTCAATGTCTTTTTCTCCTCATGTGCTTTGGCCCTACACTTAGCACATCTTTTATAATGCAAACTCTGAAAAAGAATCCTTTAATCAATAGAGCAGTGGCAGTCCCTTTTCTGTAGACCACTGTAAGCAAGATTTCTGCTCCATGAGCTCGCTGCCAAGCCATGGATGAACAACCAAACCAAGCTCAGCCAATTGTTCTTTATTCTCTTGGAAAGTTGAAGGGAGGAAGGCTGGGAATGATAGCTGGACATGGATTATGGTAATGGCAGAGCTCTTTGGGAGTGGTGGAAAGACTGCCATGGAAGGTCAATGAATTGACCTTGTGAAAGCTCCTCCCAGGGCTTTGTTTCTTAACCCTTTCTTGAAAGCCATGGGACACTCCAGTGTCATTTTAAATGTCCAAGGTAAACTTAAGAGAGACAATTTATAATTTTATGGTTGTAAATCTCACTGATCATATGCTGAACAAGTGCCAAATGATTCTCAAGAAACCACCTTTAGCAAACTAATTATAGCAAGACTATCTGGGGTGGAATTCTGGCTCTCTGATCTCTGACTCATTCTGTGAACCTAAAAACATTTTGAATAATAATTTATCACCTTTGTAGAGGTGTGCTGGTGACTGGATTAAATGAATAATGCATGCCAATCATTAATGCATTCTAAATGTTCAATAAATATTGGTTATATTTACTATTGATATTATTAGAGTTGTCATTATCAGTCTGATCATCACTCTAAGACCTGACAACTAAGCAGCATGTGAATACAGTGCTGATGATGTCTTCCTCTAAGCAATAAATGCTTCTATTGCTTTATATACTCCAACATGCTCTAGTATATCTGTTGTAGCTAATTTTATATTATTAGTCTGACTGCATGAAGTTCTATTAGTCTGGTTAAAATTTCTATCATTTTCACTAAATTCTACCAGTAAACTAAAGAGGAGAGTGGCTTCTATTTTTGCTTTTTATAGTTACCTTAGCAATACATTTCTTTTTTATTTAACATGCTTTTTATATTCTAGTATTCTGTGACTATAATATGGCAAATGAGTAAGAAAATAATAAAAACATGAAGATATTGAAGACATTGGGTTGTTGAGAGAGAAAGAGAGAGAGAATACTTCTAATCTGCCATTATAGTATAAGAACTATTTTCTTGATGCATACTAAAACTTCTGGGGCTGGTCTTTTTTTTCTTTAACAAATTTTTTTTCAATCATTTTATTGGGGGCTCATACATCGTTTTTCACAATACATAAATAAGAATATTCATCAAACACCCTCACATGTCCACTTCTATTATTGTTCTCCAATCGTCCACCTTTTCCCTTAAGCCCCTAGTATCGGCTTTTCCATTCCTTCTCCTCTTCCC